>JAVCKT010027502.1:11626-21941 GCA_032273925.1 Rhynchotus rufescens | reverse complement strand
GGTTGCACAGACCATGCTCTGTCTCAGGGTCTGATGGAGCAGAATTTCTCTCCTACAGACCCCTGCACAGGGATGAAAGGGACTGGGGCAAAAAGCCCTGTAGCTACAGCCAGGATTCCATTACAGAGCTTCAAAGAGATAAACTCATAGTGATACAAAACCCAAAATCCACAGGCTATTTTATCTTCCAAGACTCTTCAGTACCTGTTTGATTTGTCCTGAGTTTTCCTGTGTCACTCACATCTGTTATTCTCAATTTACCCCAAAACCATTCTTCATCTGTTCAGCAAGAGAGGTTCCTGTTTCTAAAACTCCTGCTAAAAGCCAAAGTCCAAGGCAAGCAGATGCTGCTCTGGCACTAGCCCATGAAAATACAGCAGTGACATTTCAGCAGGAAGCATTCCCAACATCACAGCAAATGCAGCTGATGTTGCTGCATCTTACTGAAGTCACCCCATATTGGGTGCAAGGGCTTGTCTGGCCAACAAGCTCTATTACAAAAATAGGGCCACAAGTAGCTTCAACTGAGGTATGTCCTTAGTTTTTAACAATCAATCCTAAATAAAATTGGTGCTGTAGGGGATATAAATAGCATTCCAATGGAGAAACTGAGAAAATTCAATGAGAAGCAGGAAGGGAGATTCTTCTCCTTACAGTTTTCTTAATAGGAAGAACATGAAGAAAAGAGTTAAGGCCGTTCTACCACAAGTGGACTTAAGGTAGAACTCAAACATAATATAATTTATAGGAAGAGGGCTCACATCCCTTGGAAAAAAAAAGGCAGGAGTCATCCACGTCCAGCCACCCCCTTCCCTTAATACTGTGAGATGATCGTTTCCTTTGCTCGCATGTTTATTTGGAATCTGATAATTCATTGCCCCTAGTTTCCTGCTGGAGTTTGTCTTCCATTGTTCAGGATTTACATTACTCAACGGGAAATCAGTGAGAGGTCCAGCGATTAGAAAGGTGTGTTCCCATTTGGGCCCACCCTTGCTCACTTGCCCAGGGCTGGAAGTGGGACCCGGTGGCAAAACTGCTTCATGGGAACGAGAGGAAGTGGGGAACAAAGGCAGAAGGACTAATCTCAGTCTATTAAAAGCTACTGATTGCTTTGTCCTGCCATATACGTTGGACATGTCCACATGCCCCTCAGCTCTGCCTGTATTCAGCCTTACTGTGACTGCTTTCTGCATGCACTGGGGAACTCTGTGCTTTTACCACACTGCAACCATGAAAGCACAAAGTATAAAGTATAAAAGAAAAAGCACAGTGAAAGTGCCCTTTGAATTAAAACACACTTCGTTCTTAAAGCCCATTACCCTCACTGTGATGTTCTTGCTAGAGGAGAGAGATTCTGCACAGCACAAAATGCCACTTGTGCAACAGCAGTCAGCATGTTCTGTCTGCTGGGCACTAGCCTTGGATCCAGCCAGCTGTTTCTCCTGCTCCCAGCAGCAGATTTTAACCCAGATCTCGGATACGGCGCTCCAGTGGGTTCTCTTGAACAGCACAAGGCAAATCAAAACACACTAATCTTTTACAGGGTATCACTGGAACAGGATGCCTGGCCTGGCCAAATCCTCCCATTTGAAATGTCACAAATGGTCTAAAAGTTGCCCTCCCAAGTTTGGTTTGATAACAGGTACTAAACTCAGGCACATACAGTGACTGCACAGCACAACACTAAGTGAGACTTGTGCAACGTAGCTGGTGACCTTCTTGGAGCACAGCTCCCAGTTATTCTGGATTATTCCTACGTGGATATCCCCAAGGCTTTCCAGTTCACCAAGCGCAAAGGCTGTTCTTTATATTCCTCTAGCATTCAGTGTTTGTGAAAGCCGAGCTTATTTTGCAGCATATGATTAATGTCCAATAGGGAAGCCTCTGTTGTGAAAGGTTTATGCAAACACTGCATGTGTTCAAAGCAAAAATCTTGACTTTCAAAAACTGAGTAAAGTTTCAAGGACAGACCGCTGAGCAAGGCTGGACCTTGAGCAAGTGGCCCTTCCCCTACGTTCACCGGTGTATGACTAAGCAGTCCTTAAAGTCTTCCAACAGCTTTAGGCAAACTAGCCTTAGGTGCTTCAGTTCTTGCATCAGAGAGCTTATTCTGAAGTATGAACTCAATCTCCTCTACTGAAATTCAAGGCACAGGTGTCTCATCCCATTCACCTTAGACATGGGGAACACCACATTGCCTCTTCTCCACAGCAGCTTCTCCAGACTAAGCCACTTCAAGGAAGGTCACGATTATAAACACTCGTTGCTTGTGTTGCTCTGAAGTCTCTACAATTCAACTGTTATTTTCCTGGAACTGGAGACAATGCTAAAGCATTGAGTAAAATGGAAGTATTACAACATACCTCTTAAGTACAGCAGTCCTGTTTATACATCTTGATATGCTTTCTTTCCCAGCAGTATCATGTGTTGACTCACGTTCATTTTGCAACATGGAACAATAGAGCTTCCTTTCCACCAAGAAAGACAGAGGACTCTGTCTCCTGGCCTGGACAGCTACTGGGTTCTATAAATTACAGAAACCTCCTACCCAGAACACAGTCAGAAGCAACCCCATAGCAGCCAAGTCTCAGAGACAGAAGTATTTTTGCTGTGGTAATCCAAAGTATCTGGATCTATTTGTAAAGTAGAAATGACACATACCACAGCTAATACAAGATTATTTAAACTGCCCCAGACAGAAAACCTCCTCACTTGATTTTTTTCCCTGAAATGCACCCAACACCTATAAATACTAACTTAGATAACATTTTAGTTATTTTCCCTGCCCAGACAACTGCTATGAAAATTGTGGAAAATGGTAGGTATTGCAAGTACAGGAATGAATGTGGAGGAAGAGCCTTCTCCAGTGAAATGTGCACTAAGGATATCTGAAGTGCTTGATAATGAATTACACTGTCATCATTTGTTGCATTATGCAGGTTACTTACCCAGTCTGCTTAGGATTTTGAAAAATGCTAGAAGATGGATCACTCCTTTCAAAACAGGAACTTTTTTTTTGTTGATCCTACTTTACACAGTGCTTTAGGTACATAATTTGCTACCATTTTAAAGAAAACATTGCCACACAAGCCTGCCTTTCTATTCCAGCCTGACTTCCGCCTTTGAGTTTTTATGCCCATCAGGAAATTCCTAGGGAATTCAACCAGAAACTGGCTTCAGTGCAGAGAAGTGGGAGCCCCTTAAAGATGCTGGATTCCTCACCTGGTCTAAGCGCAGAGCGCCGTCAATGAAACGCTGCTTGCGGAGCTGCTTGGCGATTCGGTGCAAACTGAGCACGGCTTGTTGGATCTCATCTATTGAATGCTGAGGGGAAACAGGAGGCAGCTCTTGAGGCGAGAAGACCTTCCCGGGGCTTTCAATCATACTCTGCGCGTGGTCGTAGCTGAGCTTTGCACAGGAGCAGATGACTGTCCGGCCAAACCACTCATCAAGGATCTGCAAAATTGGAAAATGTAAAAGCTGAGGACTTATTCTTGCATTGCATAAAAGCCCAGGAAGTTCTAAAAATACTGGCATGAATGACACCCAGTCTTGTGACTGACTGTGATCTACAAATGAAGATATTCTCAGGTTGAGGCCATCAGGTTTCGCCCATAAAGATTCTCCAGTTTCTAGTAATGTGCTTGTGCACAACGAAGTCTTTCCTTCATATGTGGCACTGTTTGGATCTCCCTCCTCTATCTGGCTTCCCTTCTTCTTAAGCCTAAAAACAAGAGCAGCCCATCTGGGGACTGAAATCAGTCACCTGATACAAAAGTTAGTAGAGTGCAGGTGCAGACAGACACACACATATGCCAAAAGGAGGCTCCTGTACCCAAAATACAGCAGATAACATTTGCCCTCTTCAGTTAAAGTGTGGCTAGAATGGTACATGGGGATGGCCCCAAAATGCTCCCTCTTCAAGCAATAAGAAAAAACAAGAAAGCTGCAGGGACCCTAATGTGTGACTAGTGCTGCAGAAGTGCCCAAGCAGGACTCTGGTGGATTTGAAGGAGATGGACTGGTACCTGCCCCCTTGTTTCTCTGCTAACACCTCGGTCTGGCGGCCTTAGACCCAAATAAAACCCAAAAAATGTTCTGAAAGCTTCCAAATTCTTCTGCTCTGTAAAGGAAAATCATCTACAAGCGCATATAAAATCACTTTACTTTGAAACAGTTAAATCAGAAGCCACTCATTTAAACTCTGTAACAGAACACCAATGTAGAACTGGTAACTCTGGTAACTGGTAATTATTTCTTAAAGCAGAAATGAAAATCTATTTTCAGGTAAGAGCCCAAAAGCTCATCATGCCAGGGGGAGAACACAGAGGGACAAAGGGCTCTGCAGAAAAGTCAAGAGCAGCAGCGCGAGGGCTCTGGAGAGGGGAGCAGCCTGCAATAAACCATTCAAAGCACAAGGGCTTAAGGAATGACTGGGGAATTGTAATTCCGCTGTGGCTACGAGTGCCAGCCTGCCCCTTCGTCAGCACAACTGGACAGGGCAAATGGTGCAAGTGAGGGTGCTTGGGGAGAGCAACCACCTCTAACACAGACTCCTCAAGAACACTGCTTGGGAAAAGCAAAACAGCAAAGGATTGATCTCCATGATACCCTGGCCATTTCCCTCCTCTGCATTCCACAGGATACACGTGCAGCCTAAGTCAGTGGCTCGGAGCTCGGAAAGTCACAGGGCATTTAACCTCACTTTCAGTTAGAAAGTGGCCTCATAGCTGGGACGCAGCAAGTGATGTTTTGTGACGTAAAGCGCTCAGACCTGAAGCTCATGGTTATTCTGCACGTGTCTCTATATCTAAATACATAGAGAAGGAAAGGAAGGGCAAGTCACAAAGCAGGATGCAGAGACATCACTTTGGTGATGCTGGCAGCACCTGCTCTGTGCTCTGCTGCATCCTATTACATTTAAAAGCACAGTTTATTATCTCAAACTAAATATTTTGTGTTTTAAAAAAGCACTGTCACTTTTTTGTAACATAGGTGGAACAATTCCATCAAGAGAACATCTACACTGAAAAGGGTTAAGGACTGGACGTAAACCAGGAGAGTCATTCCCAGAAGAAGCTTTTTCTCCAACACCTGGGCTAGCTCCGAAGCCAGGTTCAAGGCCATGGTGCTTCTGCCACTGACTTCCACGAGTGCTCGGTCCCTTGCAGGAGGCAATGGACCGGATTTCCACTTCGCTGTCTGAACTTGAAACTTTCAACAAAATCTCATTTTTCTGCTTGTCTAGAAGAGGCCAAATATTTCAGAGCTCCACTCACTTCCTTGTAAGATGAGAGATGCAGCACTTTGGGCCCCAGGAATATAATTAGAACGTCAAATCTCAGGCTGGCTACACTCAGGGCAAGGTGTCAGGACAAGCAGCCCAGTATTAGCAGATGTTAAACTTCCCTTCTTTATTTCCTCAGTGACTTTTTCTGTCCTTGGTCTTTTGAAGGCAACGAAGCAGCATGACGTAAAACGCTCAATTTCCATTCTGGTGACACTCTTAACAGGTATAAAAATGGACAGTGACAACCCTGTGAGAGGTCTCTTACTAATACACTTGCTAAACCACTTGTCACACCAAGGTTGCCTGGATGCATTAAACACTCCACACAGACCAAGGAATGGAGTTTTGGATGCATCTTGCCCCGTGCAGTCCAGTAATCCCTGTGTGCAGCGAACAGAGCTGCCAGATTCAGGCTTGCGAGGGCAGGCGAAGTTAACTCAACCTTAGCTCCAAGTATTTCCTGGAAAAGTTCTTGGTTTCTGCCTTCAGGGCCCATTCAAGCAGAATTTGGGTAACCGCAGCCTCGGGCCCTGGATTGGAACCCGCTCCAGAGGAATGACCAAGCTCTGCTTCTGTGGGGAAAGCACCAGCAGCTGAGGAGCAGCACACGGGGCTTCAGAGCTGCTGCAGGCAGATTACGTGGGGCAGCCTGCAAGGCAATCTAAGGCATTCCCAGCATTACACTAAGGTTTTCCTCCCCGGCTCTGGTTGCTTTCGAGAACAAGCTGCAAACTGCAGCACAATTTTTGATGGAAAACACCGTGACTGAACTGACACCCTTCTATCAGCCAGGTCCCCAATGCTATAGGTAATTTGAGGGTGCAATATAGCTGTGCGGGTGACTGCGGTCTCTCTCTGTACAGGCAGTGGCTTTTTCAGATCCGGGATGATGACACCAGTTTTGAGCCTGGGAGACAAATTGCCTGCACAGGGTGTTTCAGACTGAAGCAATTTCTCTCCCATGTTGGTGGAAGGAGTCAGCAGGGTTATACTTCACAGATCAGAAGACAATGACTTAAAAAGAAAATTGCATTATCTGTTTCTAAATAACCTTATCTTGACTGCATCTCAACAAGAATATGCTCCTTTGCTCTTCTAAATATGCAGATCAGCTTCCGGGGAATAGCCCAAGTGCAACAATATGGTTAACACCTCTGCCCTTGGAAAGATATCTCGGACACAGCATATGACACCATCCCACCCGAGGGTCCCTGGAGCTGTGTGGAAAGCGGCTCAGGCAACACACAGTCACACTCGGGAGAAACTGGAAGATAAAAACTGCGAAATGCAAAAACAGTAACAACAACAAAGTGCCTGTCTCTCAAAGGCCTGAGCCTGCCATTATTTTTCTTAAAGAAACTAAAACCGCCCCCCACAACAACATATCAATAGTCACATTCGAGCGAGGAATCTGCACGGCTTTTCCCTGTGAGGTGCATTAGCTGGAGACTCATTTCCCTTGGAGGAGCAGCAACGGGAGCGAAGAGCAGCACTCGCCTCGAGGAGCGCTACGAGGCTCTGCAAGCTCAAGGTCACGGTGCTGCCTTGCACACAAGACACCAAGTGCTCTTTGCCCTGGTGTCCCCCACGCTGGGGAACACCCTGTCCTCAGCGCCCGTGCCCTCCAGGGCCACCAGTGAAGTTCAAAGGTGGCACTGGGCAGGTGCGGGGGCCTCTGGCTCTTGGTCCCCTTTCACCCAGCAGTTCCCAGGGAACATGCGGTCCTGTTCACACCACGCCTAGGCTGTAGTACCACCTAGACATACAGGGGACATATATCCTGCCCCTCCTGCTCCTGTAAGAGCTCAAAGATAAGCTCTTACAAGAATGCCCCACTGGCCAAAAGCCCTCTGGGCACCTTTCCTCTTGGAAAGAGCCAATCCTCCTCCGGCCCTCAATGCACATTCAAATCAAGTGACCCTGAGGGACACAGAGGTCTTGAAGGGCCTCCCAGGAGGAACCTGTTTGCTGAGACAGCCTGTTCTGCAAGGGCAGCACGGTCATGTCCCAGCCTCGCCTCCCGCACTGACCAGCAACCTGGTCTGTCAGGGAGATGCTGCAACATCTCTGCCTTCTCTCTGGCCAGACAGGCTGGATCTGAAAAGCAAACAATGTATAGATTCCAAGGGATCATGCACAAGATTTAATTAAAAGTTTATTTTCATTAAGAATTCACTGTCAACTCTTCAAAGACCATTTAGAGTCAGTAAAGGCCACTGTGTGAAAGATCCCATTGGCAATCATCGCTACAGGAAGTGGAACAGTTTATACAATGAATAAATAAAACCCACTGCAGTGCCAGATCTGGGACTCCCTGGAGAAATGGAGAAGAGATGCAAGACTACAACGATATCTTCTTGAAGTGCAAAATAAGATTCAGCCTCCTTTGGAGCAGCATGGACAATTACAGAGAAAACTAAAGCTAAACTTCATGCAAAATTATCAAATCAACATAAGAAATACTCCATAATTACCTCTATATGAGCACAACACTGGTGAAAAACATTCTAAGTACAAAATAATGTGCTTGCAATAGATATTTTCCCCCAAATTGTTGAGACATTTAGCCTCCTCTTCAGCCCTTCTAGATTACTGAGGGGACCCTATGGTCACCAAAGAGGAGACTGGTACAGTTACCCAACGTGTAGGAGAAGAACAGGTAGAGAAACCAGGGCTCGAATACAGCTGGCAGGCAGATGAAGAGAACTTGCTGCACTGACACTCAGACCCCACAACTTCTCCCTGGGAACAACCCCACGAAGAAACTTTTTTGTAGATATGGAGGCAAAACCCGCAGAGTGCAGAGCTGTGCCTTGCTAAAGAACTACTGACTTTACATCCATCAAGGTAACTTGTAGCTCTAAAGAAGAATAAAACAGTCTATTCACCAAAGAGGCAACGGAGGGATACCGCCCTCATCCACTGCCCTGCATAACTGTCTTTAAGCACAAGCAGCACTGGGGCAGGGGAAACTGCAGCTCTGAAATACTAGCAGTGAATTGCTGCAGGTGAGACAGTACATGGATGAATAACGTGGCAAGGCGCGGGCTCTCCCCCATTCCTGAGATTCATACAGATATTTTTTCTTTTCTCTGGCATGTTCTGAAATTACTCCAGTTGCCAACTCCATGATATCTCATGAGTAAAACATGATACAGGGACACTCCTACATTACCAGCGAGTTCTTTGCTATACACCGGGGTGCTATCATATTTTTACTGCTGTTTGCAAGAACAGGGTCAGCAAGAAGGACCGTCTAGCAGGATGACCAGTGACCACTGCAGTTACCTTGCCTTCTGGAGTCACCTTCCATATCACTGAGAACGTCAGCCTATCTCGCATGGGATTGAGACTGCACAACTCCTCACAGAGCAGCTTGGGAAGCATCGGGATCACCTGGAAGAGAGAAGAGCCTTAGTGAGACACAGGCTTTTACTGAAGACCTGTCTGTAGCTGAACTTCCCTGGCCAGTTAGTAAAAGAGAGGTTTAGCAATTCATATAGGCAGAAAAATACGTTAAACGTTCGAGCTCCTGTTCTCCAAGACAGGAGTGGCTATGCTGTGGCTTTGGGACCCATCACTCAAGCCAGGGCTACATCACACAGAGAATACCACACTAGCATAGAATGGATAAGTAACCCAAATCCTCTGCTGTGAAAGGAAGAGAGATGCTGCTGAGACCACCAACCCTTGGAGAAGCCCCAGTTCCTAATGGGAACAGAAGGAGCTGTCATCATCTCCCTTGATGCTCGAGCACCCCTCCCATCACTCCCTTCCAAGGTACAGGGCAGGCATCCAGCAGGTCTCAGCTACACAAACACTTTGCTCTGCAGCTTTTAAGGCAAGGAAAATTGTTTTGTGTTTTCCACTGCGTTCCCACTACCATTTTGACATTGGGAAGAACGCAGAAAGCTGAGCAGATCAGGAAATGTGATGCTGAAGGAACACAGTCCCAGCAACTGGGAAGTGGTTTTGGGAACTACATTCCCTGCTTTGCTGCTGAGGATTGTGCAACCAGGTAAGGAAGGGAAATTCACTCTGCTCCCTGCTCAGCCAGTATAAAAGTTCTCTCTTCAGACAAAGGAATGGGGCCCGGCTTTAATAAAGATTGAGCCACGCTTTGTAACATAGAGACAGGAATGTGTAGATGCCAATGAGATAACCAAGGACCTGTTTTATGGCTATTCAAGATGGCCTTTGCAGACACAGAGAATAATAATTATCTTCCTTTGCTCAGCTCTGACTGAAGAAAATATCCCCATACATCTGAGCCAATAGAAGTTTTTGGCAGCTATTTTTTAACCTGTGGCACCATTCTTTAAAAGTCATTAATACCCCTTCAGTTGCTGAACAGCGAGTCACCAAACCGCACACTGCTCACCTGAGTGCAGCGAGAGCCTGGAGCACAAGGGCTCTAGAGCAAAGGGGAGCAGCTCCAAACACTTCCACCTCCCCTGTGTTATTTCCCAGATCAAGCTTGCAGTGAAGATGATCTTTAGCAGCCATTTAGTGAAGCAAATCTGAATATTTCAAGTTTCACATTCTTATTCCTTTTCTCATAACTTTTCTGAAGAAGCAGTAAATGTACTCAAAGAACTTTGCTACTTTTCCTGTTGTAAGGAAGCACTAAGGAACATGATGCTTTCCTGAAAAATACTGAGAAATGCTCTATTTTGTTGAACCGGCCTTCAAAATATTTTAGCTACGTAATTACTCAGTTTCCAGTTTTGATTGTCTGGCTGTGCCACCTTGTTAAATATAAGAACAGCAGCAAGTCAACCTGCATGCAAGGCCCAGCTCGCCCGAACTCTGAGAGACTGATTTGACCATTTCAGAGATAACATTTGCTATTTGGAAGCCAGAAGAACAACTATTTTTCAAAACACTGAGAAAAATAAATACCAATCTCAGGTGTCCCTTTACTCCTCAAGTCCACACACTTCATATTTACCTCTTGCTTTGATGGAAAGACTCTTAAAATATTTAATCACATTTGTGGTTTGGCACCAGACTGTGGCTATAAAT
>JAVCKT010027501.1:0-16739 GCA_032273925.1 Rhynchotus rufescens | reverse complement strand
GCCTTTTAAAGAGTTTTTTTTTCTTTAAGGAAAGCTCTGAATTTTAGGTGAGAGCATTTGTGTGTTTTCATTGTTGTGGGGCTGGTCTGCTCTTGTTGACTACGGTTCCCTTTGCCTGTGCTATGACTATGCTTTAGGGCTGGTTTTTTGGAGAGGTGCTTTAGTAGTTAAAAGTGCATTTTCTATCAGCTTAGTGGTTTTGCCCTTAGTCAATCAGGATTGTTTAAAGTTCACTGAATGTGTAATGTGATGAAGCAATGAGCTTCCTGATATGTTTTCCTTAGTTACCCGGACATGTCTGGACAGGCTTTAAAGCCCAGTTTACTAACGAAATACTCTTTTAATAAGAGATGTAGTAGTTTCTTAAGCATATCTGTCTTCTTAAGGTCTATCAAGTCATGAGAAGGGGCAGCAAAGTCTGGATTGTGTCTTCTAATCTTTTTTGATCTAAATAAAGATACTGCCTTGGCACTTTTTATTCTACAAGTGAGTACCTATATACCATGCAAATGTCTGTCTCTAGTTCCGAATTTATGGGCAAAGACTTGTTTAGTCTGCAGTGTTATAGCACTAAAATAGTACTAATGGTAGCTTAAACTGTTGCAGCAGTAGTATGTCACCAGGATGTTCTGAATTTAGTAATTAAAATACAAATGATTTTGGCTTGTCATTGGATGTTAGTGTGCCTCAATAGTTGGAGGAAACTCCCTGTGAGTGAGAAGATCACCTGGCAAACCTGGCTATCTAACCAGTTAATGCCTTTGCATGGGATAATCTCCTAATTTCCTCTATGCTTCAAGGGCAAAGAGTTGTAATCAAGCAGCTGAGAGCAGGATGCTGTGAAAGCACCGAAGCTGTGTCCAAAACAGGCTATTCCAGCCTGTGAACTAGCTGTGTGTAAGATGGGAAAGCATGTTAATCAGAACTAGGCAGGCAAATCAAGGTTAAAGTAGAATAATTTGTCTTTGTGTAAAGAAAACTATTTATAACCAACAGGAGTTGGATAACTATATGGGAGTCTGAAGCCTTTTTTTTAAAGGCAGAAACTCGCAAGGCCACCTGCCCCCTTATCAGTAATGCCTTGTAAGGCTGAGGTTGCCTAGGTAGTGATATCAGAAACACTAAACTTAGGTGTGGATGTAGCAAAACTGAGACCAACAGGGGAAAAATAATTAGGGATGGGTAGTTCAGCTGGGAGGAGACTGGACAGAGGAAGGGAGGTGCGAGCCCAGTGAAAAAGGGTCAGGAAATGAAGAGCAAGGTGAGGAAAAAGGAGGGTAGAATTGGCTGGTGGTCACATTGTGGGCACCTGTGGATGGTGGCAAAGCTGACTTGTGGTCCCAATGCTCGGGATCCCTGGAAAACTGGGATTTTTCATCAGACTGAGATCTGCCAGACTTAGTGTGGAGTGGTAAAGTGAAGTTGTGCTCTGGAAAGAAAGGGGGATGGACAAAAGACTTTGTAAAGATTGCAAAGACTTGTACCTTAATGTTGATTGTGGGTGACTAATCACCCTTAAGGGTGATTGTGCTGAAGGGTGCTGTAATTTTGGGATTGTACTGTGTGATTGGTAAGATTTAGTTTTATAATTGTATGGGAAATCATTGTATTTATAAATTAGACAGTTAATTAGATTGATCACCTAATTGCCTTAGTTTTAGTAGTGTGTTCAATCACATTAATCATTGAAAGTTAGTCTCGAATTAGTTGTGTCTCAAGGATGCAATCTGATGGGAAAGAGCTGAGTCCTGAGGTAGCAGTTAGGGACTTCTCCAGGCTCTCTCAGCTTGGAAACTGAGCTAAGTGATACAGAGATGTTTTGGCTGAAGAGAGGTGGATTAAGAAGAGTATCGGATTACTGCTTGGACGAGGAGGAGAATATGTTAGTGCTGGCACTGTTGAAGTATTTAGGAGATCCCTGGGACTGGGAGGAAGAAAAGCTCAGCACTGTAGGGGCTTTTGTTTGATCTAACCAAAGGCTTATGGAGTAAAGAGCTATGTGTTGGGGGGAATAAAGCTTGTGGAATAACTTGCAAATATCCCATAATGAGACACTAGTACTGTGCTGCAGTAAATCTGCTAAATAAACAGGCTGAGTTGGAAGAATGTGCGGGAGGTGGGAAATGATAATGCTTGATTAAAGCAAGCACAGTGTGCCCGAGAAGAGTCTTAGACCAGAAAAGGTGTTAGATCTTGGTAGGGGAAACTGGGGATCCTGAGACATGGGGCAGAGATGCTTGGACCTTGCAGGAGGAAGACTGTCCTTAAGTCTTAAGCAAAAGTGGCTGTGCTGGTTGCTTGGAAGATATGCTGAATTGTGGTGGTGGTGAGGGGAGAGTTGTAGCAATGCATAAAAAGGAGGACATCTCAAGGAGAAAAAAAAAGATATAGTAAGAAATTTGAGGGGTGACATGTATGTGAGGACAAAATGTAAGGACACCAAAGGTGTGGACTTTGGAGCAGGCAGGGGCAGATGCCAGGGCCCTGCCTGGTGATGCAGGGACCCCGTGGTAGTCATTCCTGTGTGTCATTCCCAGCAGTGCAGCTGTTCCCGACCCGTCCTACCCAGCAGCTGCCATGGGAGTGGTGGCAGCTCTGAACTTCTCCTGGTCTGAATGCAACTTGCTGCTGACCGCTGCTTGAGCGGAGCTCTGCCGTGGCGTTTTCTTATCAAAGGCAAGTGAAGACTTGCTCTGTGCTGATGAAGGCTTTTCTTGGTTTCCTCATGGTCTGGACTTTCCCCAGCCTTCACATAAATGCCTGACTCGTGCTAGATTTCAGTGCTTTCTGGGAATGCTGCTTTGAATAGCTGAGAAAAATCTGGTCCCTCTTCAAAGGGCTTGGGTGAGACATGACTAATGTGTCTTAACCACTTTCTGTGGCTACCAATGTGCCAGTTGGAGCTCTTCTCTTGATGAGACGAGCAACCCAAAGCCCCCAGGGAGCTGGGTGAGGGCCACAATCTCCTGGCCTCAGAAACTGCCTCCTTGCTTTCTTGCTGAGGGGTTGTTCATGGCACAAGGTCTGGGAGGGAGAGCTGGGCATGGTTTTAACCTGGCCCTTGGAGGGAAGAATTGATGGCTTGGAAGCAGTAGGTTTTGTGAGAATGTCTTCTGGGCAGGATGGCTGCTCATTCCCACCTGCAAAGGGAGGTGGTGTCCAAGATCCTATCATCTTAGATATGAGATATCTTAGATATCATCATCATCGTAGATATCAATAGATATGTGTTGTAGTGGGGTTTTTGGTTTGTTTTGAGTCAACTCTAGCATCTATAGTAATTTGGACAAGGCGAAATAGTTCCTGCTGGAAAAGTTTTCGTACCTTTGGTGGGAGATGGTGGAAGTGTGTGGAGGAGAGAGGGTGGAAGGGGACAAGAGTTGGATTGTGGGCACCTCTGGGAGAGCTTCTTGCTGTGTGTGAGTGAAGTGGGTGGGAAGGAGACAAGGATGCTCTCCAGTAGCTCTTGCACCAGGTTAGACAGAGCCTCCTTCCAACACGCCAGCAGAGCAGCCACAGCTGGGACTGGGCTTGCTGTGTGTCCTGCCAGGCCAGGTGAATGATCTCAGCTGCTGAGATGATTCTCAGGCTCCTTTTAGCCTAAATCTACACACTGATTCTGGATCTCTCCTGTTTCCAGTAGTAATAATGCACTCTAATCTCAAACCCTTCCCTCTTCCTATCTTCACCAATGCTCCTGAGAACCACTAAGCTTGTGTTCAAAGTACCTGTGCTTCAGTGTAAAGCCCTCTTGGAGGCTGCTTTCAGTGTCAAGTCTTTCAGTTTGGATGTTACTACTAGGCACTATAAAGGAATAGATCAAATATCTGAGCTTTACAGGGCAAATAGGAGTCATAATTTCCACTTCTGTTAATCAGTTGCCTCCCTGGGGCACCTTGCTGTGCCAGGCCTGATATAATAACCCTGTTGTGGAAGTATTTGCTGCTCCTTGGCTGGAGCTCTCATTCCTATGTTGCTGCCAGGGTTGTGAAGCCGAGCAAGTGCATCTCCTTTAGGAATGCTGGCACATGTCCCATGAATCCATACTGGTGATGGAAAAGTGAATCCATAATGTTCTGCTGGGAGTAGGGCGGCTTCACATGAGTCTTGGGGTGTGCAAGGGAGGTGTGGACTTGGTCTGTTGGCTGCAGAGCCTCTGCTGCCCGAGAGCCCGGGCAAAAAGCAAATGGGAGCTTTAAGTGCGTGAACCGATGTGACTCAATCTCGCAGCAGGTCTTAATGTGCAGCGAGAGGGCCTTGCTGGCTGGGAGCGCATGGGAATGTGCAGGCAGACCCTGCTTGTCTGAGGGATCTGGTTTTAACCTCTTGCCTTTGAAGTGTTCTTCCTCTAAGGGAGGCCTTGCCAAGGGCTTTGCCAGATGGCAACTGTTCTGCAGCGTCCACTCAAAAAAAGGGAGGTTAACTGGAAACAGCTCATGAATTCTTCAGCGTCTTGATCAGGGAAAATGTTGATGTTAGTGTTCGAGTGTCCCTGTGCCCCTGGGAGTCGCTACAGAGCGATGCCAACTGGCCCGTGGTTTTTGTGGGCCAGGGGAAAGAACAGGAAAGGAAGGAAGCCAGGAACAGTCTTAAAAGTTTGGGTGCTGGAACAAGGGAGTGGGGAGAAGTATTCAGCATGAGTCTACTCATTCTCCCCTCCTGGGAATGAATCACATGGCAGTGGAATGGGCTGAGAACAGTCATGGTCAGCCTTGGAGTAAGATGGATGGCTGTGTTGCTTCCCTGGGGCCAGATGTCCCTATGGTTGTACTGGCTTGCAGAGTGCTCTGGGGAGGCTGCTGAGATGCCTCCACCGTGATGGAGGGCATGGGACCCAGCACGGTTTGTATGGCGCTGCAGACAGGTCCAAAATCCGTGGTGGCTCTCACTGGAATGTCAATGAAATTCTGACTGTTTAGACCATCACAACTGATGTCTCCAGGCATTGAAGGTTTTATTATAAAGCTCCTCTCCCTGTACATTGATCTGTGTCCACACTAGTTGGGCTAGTTTTAATTCCCCTCCTAGGGACTGGGCAGTGCCTTGCATGGGTGTGAATATTTACCTGTGTTTCTAGGTGGTGAACAGCTCAAACTGCCAGACATTTCCCTGAGCTTGCAGCTCTCCTCAGCTGGCAGCAATGCTTCTCTGCCTTCAGATGTGTTCATCAAAGCCACCTTCTCCTCTGAAGCTACGAAGGGCAGTTGTCTTGAGATACAGAAGTGCCCAAGACTAGTGTGACTGATTAAATGTTAATTAGTAGTAAATTCACCTGTAGTAAATAACCACAGAACAGAGTAGGGAAACTATCTTCTACAGAGCTGAACTATCCAGAGTTCTCTGGCTTTGGCAGCTATCTCAGGTGCTCCATAGCAGCTTGGTCAGCTGGGGCTGGAGGAGCCTTGCTCAGCAGATAGAGCATTTTGGTGCAAGGAGACTGAACTCACAGCTTCCAAAAATGCATGAGGTGGGGAAAGGCTCTGCCAAAGGGCTGAGTGGGGGCTGAGGGAATTGCTGGTGTTGGCCCTGGCAAGCCCAGGGAAGAGTTTGCAGTGTCCTGTTCTCTCCTATGAGAGATGATGATCGCGTTTCGGCTGGCTGTAACCTTGCTGGGAGCTCACTGCTCTGTGCCTGGCCTCTCATTTGGCCCCAGCCAGGTAGAGCTTTCCCAACAAGGCCCGGTTGGTGAGAGGTCGGAGGGGAGAAGCTGCTCTGTCTGCCCCTGTGGCCCTCCTTGCTGGCCCGGCTCCCTGCTGCTCCCTGGCTGCGGAGAGCTGGTTTCCAAGCACAGCATGCCCATGGTCTGTGGCACCAAGGAGCTGGCTCTGAGCAGCACAGAGGTCCTCATCAGGGCACGTCTCAAGCTTTCAGGGCCATCTTGCCCTTTTTCGTTGAGGACATCCAGGTGCTGTGGGGTGGATGTGGGGACTTCCCCTCCCACCCTGTTCCCCAAGACACAGCAGAGCTTGAAACTGCAGAAAAGGAAGACTGGGTGGTAGCCTGAAACGATGGGTCAGACGGGCTTCTCTCCATGCTTTGGCTGTACACTTGTTCCTGAAGGCTGTTTGCCTCTGAAATTCCCCTCCCACAGAGGACTTTGCAGTTTCTCTCCTGCACTTAAAATAGTCAGGTAGGGCATAAATTCTTTCTCCAGTAAGGAAGTGGAGGACTGTTTGCTTTGCATGACTAGTTGCTGCTCATGATGTTCACCATGCTCTTGGGGC
This sequence comes from Rhynchotus rufescens, assembly GCA_032273925.1. NCBI lineage: Eukaryota > Metazoa > Chordata > Aves > Tinamiformes > Tinamidae > Rhynchotus > Rhynchotus rufescens. Next base: position 10,515 of record JAVCKT010027501.1, on the reverse strand, counting down.
AATATGTCCGGAAGAGCCACGAGAGGCACGTGCCATTCTGCCACTGACCTGCTTCATCAGCAATGAGCCCTCAGCTACCTTGGAGCCCCTTAAGTTGCCTTTCTTTAATGCCCCCCTGCTGTGTGGGTTGGTGGTGACACCCCAGGCGTTCTCCTTGGCTGGGGAGCACCTGGCTTGGGCCAGGTGGGGGAAGCAGAGAACTGCTTTCTGGGCAGGGAGCAGCGCAGGGAGGGAGAGGAGCCCAAGGAGTGACTTGGTGGTACCAGGAGCAGGTTGGTGGCTGAGGGGCACGGGGGCAGAGCCAGGGCAGCCTCTGGCTGCTGGCAATAGAAACATGATGGGGCAGGAGCAGGTGAAGAAGGGAAGGGAGATACGGGCTGAATCCTTTTGTCAAATGTTGTTGGCAGGGGTGGGCTTCAGCTGGCACCACCTTGAAGCAAATGGCTCCGGAGGGGCAAGGCAGGAGCCTTGTGCCTCTGTGTCCCAAAACCCTGTTGCAACGCAAGAGGAACAGTGCCTGATTTGGGAGAAAGGGGCCTTAGTGCTTGTGAAGCTAAGCCCTTGTTAGGGCAATCTGGAGAGCTCTGGTGTTGAGGAGCACGGGGAGACTCTGCATTGGGGAGCAGGGACCATGGAAGCAAAGCTGGCCAGGGTCTCAGCTGAGGAGCAGGGTCCTGATGAGTGTGTAGACTTGCTCTGGGGCTGCAAAGTGTAGCCTACAGCTGTCGACACCCCTGCAGGGTGATCTGCTTCCAGGGAAATGTCCTCACTTCTGTGGTTGGGCATGTGGCAATGCCGCTCCGGAGCTCTCCCGGCTGTGCTTGCTCAAGCCCTCCCGTTTGCTTCCTCTTGCCGGTCCTCCGGGCTGACCCCCAGCATGGCCCTGTCATCACCCTCAGTGCACCATCAAAGCAGCTAGCAAAGGTGCAGGGGGCAGCGAAACCCTGGGGGTTTGGGTGGCTCCTGGTGGCTTCTGCAGAGAGGTGGGGGTGCTCCTTGCATCTGAAGGCAGTGTGGGGGCTCCTTGCGCTTCCCTGGCTGTGGAAAAAGCCCTGGAGCCTTGAGGTAAAACACAGGGTGTCCCAGTGGAGGCTGTGGGGCGGCTGCAGCCTTTGGGCTGGGGTAGATGTGGGCACGGTCCTGCCCCAGAGCTGGGTGGGCTTCAGTCAATGCTATGAGAGCTTCACACTGCTTGAAGCTGTGTAACGCCTTTGAAAAGGGCTCTAGCAGAGCACTAAAGCTTTGACATTGCTTCTCTCTGGCAGGCAGCACATACAGCGTGCTCTGCCCTAAGGTACAGCCTGGCCTCACCTAAATTAATAATTTCGTGCTGCTGCCCTGTGTGTGGCCTCCTGCACCTGGGCAGCCTGGCTGGAGCTGGGGCTGTTTGCGAAGCTCAAGCGACGGGAACGGCTTGTGCTGGTTAGAAAAGCCCTTGTGCAGCACCCGGCACCGCTGGGCCGGGCGGTTTCTCAATCTGAGGACGGCCCAATTTCCTGTGGGGCTGGTGGAAAATGCTGAATTCAGGGATGAGTCTCATCTTCCCTTTTTGGTCAGCATCCTTGTGACAGGCGGCTTTGGGGTGAGCTTAGAAAGAAAGTGCCCGCAGGACCAGCGCGCACGGTGGGGAAACCTCACCACGGCTAGCTCCATTCTTGCCTCTGCTAAGAAGGTTTTCAGCAGCAGAAGACCAAGCCCATGCGATGCACGGCTTCCCTTCCTGCCCCCATGAAGAGGACCATGAGTCAGAGAGGACCAGGACGTTGCTTCACGCTCCAAAGGGCCTTGGGTTGTCCAGCGGTGACAGGAGAGGTGCAGGGTTCAGCTGTGGGGCAGTTAGATGTGCCCTGAAATGTGAGGGCTGCTCTGGGGAAAGCTGAGACCAAAAGCAGATGCCCTAACGTGGAAGTGCTCGTGGTCCTTGGAGGGAGATGTGATGTTTTCTCCTCCTTCAGACAGATGTCAAATGCCTCTCTCGCTTCCCAGCAAGAAAGTGGAATTTCGAGATGTGTGACTCCAAGATGACCAGCTCCAAGCTGGGAATGGCTGGAGAAAACGGGGACCTGAGGATGGCTCAAAGAGCTGCTTGTCTGCACAGGGTGGCAACAGAAGTGAAATGAATGTGTGGTGGGTCAGCAGGGCCAGCCTGTGTCCCCTCTTCCTCCTCTTCACCCTGTTTTCCAGATGTTTCCTCCTCTGCCCACATCCCCCATTCTCACACCTGCTCAGGGATGTCTTGGCTTCTTGCAGTGGATCTTGCTGCCTCCCAGCTGCGCAAAGCTGTGCCGTGACAAGGAGATCATCTCTTCTGCCCTCAGTGGGTTTATGACAGTTAATTCCCATTATTGTGTCTCCCAGATAGCCCAGTGTGTTAAATGTTGAGCCTTGCAGAGCAGCTAAGGGGCAGTTTCTGGCATTGCAGGGCTACAACTCCTGCAGGCTGCAGATATGGGGAGCTCCTTTGGTTAATTAGCTGGTATATTTACAGTGCTGGGGATATATATATTATATATATAAATCCAGTTGGGTAACTGTTTAAAAAAGTTTGTCTCTTTTCTGCTGTCTCCACAGCTTGTGAGACTCAGCAGCTGCTCTGGAGCAATGTCCGCCGCGTAGCCGCAGCTCCTGTACCATGTACCAGCCTGGGTTTGTGCCACGGGAGTGTTACCCAGCTGTGATCCCACCTTCCGCCTGCCTGCCGCTGCGAGCCGGGAGAGTGGAGGCCGTGGCCAACCCCGTGGTGTTCCCCCCCATCCACATGCACAACCTCTACAGCCGCCCCATCACCTTTGTGGTGGACAGGAGCAGCTACCCGGACTATGTGGGCAATCAGGTGGAGTATCATCACGTCTACAGTGCCTCCAATCCCTACTTGCATCCGTACTACACCTGGCACTTCCCTCCTGTGGTCCCCATTCCTCTGTACAATCCCTACGCGCCCTATAATCCCTACACCTCCTACCAGAGGCCAGATCAGTATCGAGACACTTGGCCAGAAGGCTTCACAATGAGAGGGGAGCTTCAGTGGGGGAAGCTTGGCAAGGTGTTTGGACCGAGGAAAGAACTCCCAGAGTTTGTGAAGGATGATCTCCGGAGGGTTTATGGCACGTACCCGCAGACCAGCGTCTCCATAACTTACAGGAACGGGGAGTTCTTGGTCAAAGGGGACCCCAAGGTAGGAGAGCAGGAATACACAGTGGAAAAGAAAGTCATCCAGCGGGCTCTGACCCCCAGTGCCAGCGAGGCAGATGACAGCGGCGAGGACCGGAATCGGAAGAAGAAAAAGAAATTGAGACGTTGATGTCACCTCCCGGGCGGATGCTCCATGGCCCTCGTGGGAGCCGGTCGGCAGCTGTTCTTGGTGCAGCTGGGAAGTCGCACAAGCCGAGGGTGCCACCACAGCTGGTGGCTTTTTAACTGCTCCCCGTCCTCCACAAGCCTATGGCAGCTTTCCCGGGTGTAATGTGGGGTGCACAATGCCCATCCTGTGAAGGAAGTGTGTGGCTGTTGGCTCTGTCAGGGATCAGCCCTTGGGTTCTGGCTTGAGAGGAATATTTGTTTTCCATGGTGTCTATGGAGTGATCACAGTCTGGTGGGGGGATTTCCAGGCAGGCGCCCTGGATAGAAGTTGGGCCTCTTCACTGCCCAAGGGAAGGTCCTGGCAGCTGGATTCCTTCCTGGCAGTGCTGTCAGGAGACCCAAACTGTTATTTCCTCCAAGTTGGAAGCAGTGCAGGTCCTGAGGGGAAAAAGCTCTTAAACACTGTAAAGAAGGTATATAGAGAGTCACCCTATCACTGCTGTTTTATGACCATACCATTGTGTTTAATCACCACGTGAGGCCTGTACACAACACTTCCCTACACGCTGACAGAAGATCTTGGTGTCCCTGTCCCTTCACACTCAGTAATCTGGTGCTTGGTGCTCCTGGCACTGTGTCCTTATTCAAACTGGTGCTCAAGGCCCTACTCTGGGCCTGACCTGGCTCTGGCTGGAGGTGCTGGTTCCCCTGCCAAGTTAGTGGAGCTGTCAGAACCACAGCACTTCCACAGGTTGGTCTCTTGCAAGGGTGGAAACCTGGAGGGCTTTGAGGGATTTGCTTGCAAATTTCTGTATCTTTTAAGTCATTGTTAATAAACAATAAAAACAAATGCAGATAGCCATCCTTGTAGTTTTTTAGCTGCCTGACGACAGTCTTTCTGTGGCTAACTCAAAAAGGAGCAAATGCAGGTTGTCAAGCTGGGAATGTAACGTGTGGCTTGTCCCCTTCCTCTAGGCAGGTGCCTCTTTCTTTGCTGTGGTTTGTAACTCAGCACAGCCCTTCCCAGGGAGACACCAGGGAATGTCATCCCAACGCTCATCCACTCTGCATTTGCTTTACTCGGTGTGCAGCTTAAATCTTATCCCTTGAGTTGCAGGAGTTCAGAGGCTCTCGTGAAGGGCAGGAAAAGGCTCCGAACACTGCGGGCTGGTTTGGAGCAAGGAGCAAGCCCCTGTACTGTGGAGCCTGCTGCCTTTGTGCAGTTTAAAGCTCTGGGTCCCTGGATAACTGCTAGGCTGCTGCACTGGGTGTGTTTGGAAGGGAGAAACACATTTCAGGCATCAAAACCCATACGTACGTGGTCCCTGAGAGTATTAAATGACCAGAGCAACTCCCTGTAATAAGGAAGGCTTTTTCTTTCTTTCTTCCTCCTTAGGAGTGGTGTAGAGGAGGAAGTTTTAAGTAACTAAGAACAGCTTCTGTGGAAAAACCCCTGCAGCAGGACTCAGCGTCCCTGAGCTGCCCTCAGCAGAGCCTGCGGGGCTGCCCGGAGCTTGTCTTTGCTGCTGCCCCGTGTCCCGTGCCGGCTGGGGCAGAGGTCTCGCTGCCGCCTCGCGCCGTGCCGTGCTGTGGACTTCCCAGCCTGTGTCCCGGGAGAGGCAGAGACCCTGCGGCCGGGAAGGGGCTGCTAAGGAGCATCTCTGCAGCACTGGCTGGTGATGGCCTCGCGGTCCAGCCTGCTGCCTTCCTGCTGGTGTGGCAGCTTTAAACCTGGCTTCTTGCTAGCTCCGCAGCTTCTGGGGCTGCTCTTGAGCTGCGCGTTTCTTTTGGTACCACAACTTCCAGCACAGAGGTGCAGATTCGCTTTCCTTTGAGGTCTTTCGCAGGTGGTTTCCCCAGCGAGTCCCGCTCCCTGTTCCGGGCATTTCCTCGGATTTGTTCCCCTCGCGCAGGGCTCTGCGCCGCCCTGTCTTGCCTCAGCCCGGCTGCTGCCCGGCACCTTCCTCTTTATGGACCGTTGAGGACCTTCTGAGTAACACACAGGGCAGACAGGCCTGCCCCCCTCGCTGCTGGGGGAGAGCAGCTTTTCCATACAGGAGGCAACGGGGCTCCTGGTCTGCTGGAGAGTCTCGTCTGTGAGGGGCGACTTGGGGACCCTTGAGCCCCCTTAATTTCTATGAAGGTGAAATAAGTGGATTTATTTTTTTTTTTAATGCATGCAGCCATTATATTGTGGTTGTTCGCTTAAGCAGCCGCCAGAGCGCCTCTGATCTGGCTTTCCCATTCCCCAGCAGGCCGCTTGGAAAGGGCTAAACGCTGCGCCCGGGTAAAGCAGTGCCAGGGCCGAAGCGGCCGCGCTGCAGCAGAAACCCGAGGCCGGGCTGGTTTCGTGGCCCTGTTACCCACAGCAGCCAGTGGCACTGACCAGGCCTGCCCTCCCTTGCCAGGACAGGAAAAAACCCCAGCAATTCCTGTCGGGATTTCTCCCCGTCCCCTGGCTGCGTGCAGGAGCGCCGTGGAGTTGCCCAAACCCCTGCCCTGGGCACTTGCTGCTCCCTGGCTTCCCGCACCCACGGCCTTCCCGTCGGGATGTTTCCAGGGATGGCAGCGGGCACGGCTCCTAGCTTTGCTGGGCCTCGTCTGTTTATCTTCTCCCAAGTTTTGTTTGGTTTCGCTGCCCGGACTCTGCACGGCAGGTTGCTGGGCACACCCAGGCCCTTGTTCTGGCCCTGCGTATTTTTAGCACCCGTTTACAATCACGGACAATAAATCAGCAGACAAAAAGATGTTTATTTTCTGCAGTGCCACTCCATTTCCCGAGAGAAGCAGCATTTGCAGTCGGGATCCCCTCCCAACCACTCGCAGCAGCCACGGGTGTTGGAGGAAAGCCCAAAACAAGCAGCCTTTGGGCACCACGTTTCTTGGGGGGGCCGTAACTCACCTCCATGCCGGCCTTCCCCGTGCGGGATCCCGGAGCTGCCCTCTCCCGCAGCACCTGCTCCCAGCTGCTCTCTCCTCCTGAAGCCTCGAAGCTGAGTTGCTGCCCAACTGCAGAACTGAATCCATAGGGCATTTCTGGATGCTTAAACGCCTATGGAATTCAGTTCTCAAAGCCAAGCAGCCAGCACGAGTTGGCTTCCCATGGCCCCGGCCGGCTGGGTCTCCATCTGCAAGGGAGAAAAAATAGCAGGAGCTAATGACGTGGATGACACAAGGCAGGCCGAGCGGACACGGATTTGGCGACTGGGAACTGCTGCAAGGAGAGGGCCCTGGCACCTCGCGCTCTGCCCCAGACGCAGACGTGTCTTTATTTGGAAGCTTGGCTCGAGCTGGCTGCTGGTTTTTTTTTTCCATCCGTTGTCCCATCGTTCGGAGCCACTGGAAAGCCTCAGAGCTGCTGGGGCTGCCTCTGGTGCCCGGTGCCCTGCGCAGGGTCTGCCCGGCACCGAGTGCAGGAGAGGACCTTCCATGGGATCTCCTCGCTGCCCCCAGCCCCAGCTTTGGGCCGAGCACCTCGTGGTGCCCCTGGGCAAGACCAACGTAGACTGAACCTTGTTGCGTTTGTTGGCAGCCAAACCAAGAGTGGTGGTGACCAAAACGCACGGGAAGGCCGAGTGCTGGGGAGCAAAACCCCCGGTCCCAGCGCCCGGCATGTCCCGGGGAGCCGTCATCCCGTGACAGGTTGTTGGGCACATCCACGTGGCAGTGCTGGAGTGGGAGAGGTGCCCAGGGACCAGGCTGGTCCACAGACCACTCAGGCAGAGAGTTTCTGTAGCCGCGAGCCCCCTCCAAGCTCAGGAAGGTGGGTGAGTGCCCCTCCTCCTCCTCTTCCTCTTCCTCCTCTTCCTCGCTCTCCTGCTCTTCTTCCCTGTTCTGCATGCAGGCCACTGACAATGCTGGCCCCTTAGGAAGAGGGGCAGGAAAGGACCTTTCCAGAGGCACCGCATCCCAGCCGGCCGCGCGAGGTCCCGCTCCAGCCGTGGGAGCCACCATGCCAGCCCCACCATCACCGAGAGGGAGCCGGAGCTCCCTGCAGCGACTGGGGCCACGTGGGGTGGCTCAGGTGTCCCCCAGTCCTCCCAGGGCCACAGCAGCCGCTCTTCATCCCTTCCTGATGATGCTCTGCCCTGGCAATGCTCTCCCGGTCCTCAACTGCTCGTGGGAGAGAAGGGAGGGTGTCACGCAGCCCTTCGCTTCCCAGCCTGCCCTCCTCTCCCAGGTCCTCTTGTCCCAGCTCCTCTTCTTCCCAACCTTCCAGGCCTGCGCTGGAGCACTGGAGGGACGCAGGGTGGGCAGCAGCACAAACCTCCAGCCTGATGAACAGTGCTGGGCACCTGCTCCAGTTGTGCCCTGCGTGGGCTCCGACCCGCACGGAGCCAAGCGGGACGGACGGGAGCACCCAGGTCCCTGCGCTGGGAAGCGCTGCCCTCGGCAGCCTCCTCGCGCCGCGGCCAGGGAAGCAAACGGGCTGCCAGGCTGCCCGGGGCGCAGTGACCCAGCAGCGTCTCGTGACGGGATTGCTGAAGCACGACTGGCAACGACATCCCGCTTAACCAGGAAAGCTCCCGCGTGTGGCATCTGTTATCCCGGGATGAGCCCCTCTGCACCCCAGCGTGCCAGGAGGAGAGGAGGCTGGGGACAAGGATCCGTCCTGGCCAGGCTGGGGACAAGGATCCGTGCTGGCCAGAGGAGCGATTGCGGCAGGGCTGGGCAGCTGCGGTGGCCCTGGCTGCTGCTGCGGGCGAACAGAGGCCCGTCCGGGAGCAGCCACGTGCTGCTGCTCGGCACCTGCAAAGGCATCTGGCTAAAAACTGAGACAAAATCAAGTGAGCGCCCTCGTTCTGGTGCCACTGGCCCACTAGCAGAGGAGATGCTGGTGCAGGACGAGCCTGGGGGCTGAGCAGCAGGGCCGCAGGGGGGGCACAGCGACCACAGATCCCTCACACAGCGCCGGGGCGTCAATCCAAACTGCTCCACTTTTCCTTTCCCGCCAAGGAAACCTGTCCAAGTAGCTCATGCGGGCCCATTAAAATATAAGGGCTTGCTGGAAGGGGTCCTGAGAGGGACCCTCTAAATGGACTTGTGCCCTGCAGGGTCTGTCACCTCCTCCTCCCCATCCCGCACCGCGGGATCCCTGCTGCCGATGCGGGATCCCTGCTGCCGGATGGGGCTCCGGCAGCCCCGGCACGGACCCCGCGGCCGAGCGCGGCACTTACCCACCCGGCTCCAGGCGCCGCGGACGCCGCGACCGCCGGCCCGGCGCTGTTAAATATCGCGGCCGCCTCGCTCGCTCGCTGCTCTTCCTGGACGGCGACGCGCGGTTTCCACCCACTTCTTTCACCTTTGGTTTCCAGGCTTTCTGAGAAAAGAGGAAGCCGTGGGAGGGAGCGACCGGCATCCCCGGCCAGGGCACCGTCACTACCAGCGCGCGGGGGAGCAGCCGGGGGAGCCGGCTGCGGGGGGGCCGCTTTCCCGGGAAGCCGGGGCTCCCTGGGGGCTTTCCCGGCCCAGCGGCTGCCACGGGCTCTGGGCAGTGCCCAGGGGCAGGATTGGGGCGGCCGCTGCTGGGATTGCCCTGGGAACGGGCACCGCTCCGGTCGTTGCCTCCTGCAGAGGAAGGAGTGGGGCGCGTGCCCGGGCTGCCCAGTTGGATGCAGGTCCTGGAAGGAGGAGGAGGAGGAGGAGGAAGGAGGGTGCTTGGGGCTGGCTCCATCACCAGGCTCCTGTTTCTTGTGGTTCCCTTGGGCAGAGCTGGGGCTCAAGTGACATTAAAGACCTGACTCCTTTTCCCGGGCTGCGTTTCTCCAGATTCCCCCTCCGTTCCCCCTGGCCGTGGGCAAGCCGAGGTCTGGCCGGGCTCCCTGCGGAAGCGGAGCCGCGGCGAGGGGGAAGCGAGCGCTTCCTGGAAGCGCGCGGGAAGCGAGCGCGGGAAGGGAGCGCGGGAAGCGGGCGCGGGGCTTTCGGCCCCCTGGGCTGGGCTTTGCAGGAGGGAAGGCTGCGGGACAGCCCGCGGCGGCTGCTCGGGGGGGTCCTCCGCTCCCAGGACAACGTTCCAGCTCCTGTCACTAGAGACAGCAGGAACAAGGGGAGCCTAAAGGCTCGGGAAAGCCCTTGCAGCTATTGCAAGAAATAGCAAGTGGGGAAGTGGGTGTTTCTGAATGCCCGTGGCCGGCAGTGCTGTGGAGAGGTGAGTCCTGCTGGGGCACGCACAGCCCCGGGACACCCCGTGGCCACCGTCACCGCACGGAAAGGGCCGCCCTGCCGCCTTCGCAGCCGCGCAGGAGCCCGGCAGCCCTGGGGATGCGGCGCCAGGGATGCTCGTGATCCGAGCGCTCTCTGCGGTGCCGCCGAGCACCCGCAAAGCTGCAGAGGGAGCTCGGCCGCTGCTGCAGCCGCCAGGACGCCGGGTGAGAAGCCGCCTCTGCCTGCTCAGCAGCAGCAGCAGCAGCAGCTTTCCTACTGCAGGAGGTCATTGCTGTCGAGCTCATTCTGCACCCCAGCACGTGCCCCCACGGTTCGGTTGGGCACCGCGCAGGACGCTGCAGCGGCGCCAGAGCCACACGTGGCATAGCGCAGGAAGCTGCAGTGGCGCCGCAGCCGCATGTGGCACCACGCAGGACGCTGCAGCAGTGCCAGAGCCGCACGTGGCACCACGCAGGCCGCTGCAGCGGCACCGCAGCCGCACGCGCCGGCCGAGCTCTCGCACCTCCCTCTAGCGGCTGCAGCCCCCAGCTCCCGGCGCCCTGCACAGGCGCCTGGGCACGGGTGTTTAGGGAAGGGAGCGGGTGCCGTTCCTGGAGCGCAGGGTGCCCAGCGCGGGGCAGGGGCGTGCGGGGCCGCGCGGATGCGGCGCAGCCAGGTGGGAGCTGGCCACGTGCAGAGCCAGGGCGCCCACTCCCGCTCCCACTCCGCAGGTCGCTCCCGGAAATCCGGCCGGGCCCCACCCGCTGTTTGCAGGGGAAAATGCGGTGAATCATCCGTGCCCGGACGGCACCTGGGGAAACTGAAGCCCTTTAGGCTCTCGGGGCAATCCCGCTGCGGCGGGAGGGCGCCCGGCATGGCCAGGGAGCAGGGGCAGCGGCTGGTGCTGCTCGCAGCCTAGGCCTGACCTACTGCCCAAGGCAGATCAGCTGGCGCTGCTCGCAGCCTAGGCCTGACCTACTGCCCAAGGCGGGTCGGCTGGGGCTGCGGGCTGCCTAGGCCTGACCTGCTGCCCAAGGCCGGTCGGCTGGGGCTGCTCCCTGCCGAGGCCTG
>JAVCKT010027500.1:0-11661 GCA_032273925.1 Rhynchotus rufescens | reverse complement strand
TATCTAAATTAAAAATTCTTTATTTTAATTTACAGGTGTTACAATTTCAAGAAATTCTGTGGCCTAGTCCATATTAAAGAACATTATTCACAGAAACTTTTTACTGTGGTAAACTTCTAAAACTAGCATGGCTTTGAAAAAAATACACAAACTATTCAAGAAATTGTTTTTTCACTGGAAAATTTGGAAATTTAGCATTATTATTCTTGTCTTTCTGGTATTTTTGCTTTTATTACAAAGAGAAGTTGGCATTGAGGATTCTAAAGATGAAGCAGGAATTGAGCTGGTTGTGGGAAAGAAAAGTCATGTATTAGGTCTCATGTTAAATGCAATGAACAACATCAAGGGTGCAAAACCAAAAATGCAGATAAAAGCACCTGTAAGGCAAACTAAGGTTCCTGGAGAAAGGCGCTGCTTGCCCGGACACTATACAGCGGTGGAACTAAAACCCTTTCTGGATCGACCCCTTCAGGATCCTAATGCTCCCGGAGCTTCTGGTAAACCATTTAAAAGCGTCAATTTAAGTTTAGAAGAGCAGAAAGAAAAAGAACGTGGAGAAGAAAAACACTGTTTTAATGCATTTGCAAGTGACAGAATTTCTCTACACCGAGATCTTGGACCAGACACTCGACCTCCAGAGTATGTTGAAATCTGTATGTGCCGGGAGTTGAAAAATTTGTCAGAACTGTAAAATATGCAAAGTGATTGGATTCAGCATTAGGTGATAGTTTGGAAAGGAAGTCTTTTAACTATACATAATTGACTGATGCACAGTGCCAATGCCCAAAATGTTTAGAAAGGCTCACTTATTTCATGGTTGTTGAACTCAAAGCTGCCATATTCAAATAAGCTTTTTTGGCTTGTAAGCTAGATTTTCTCAGTGACTTTCTGAGGCCCTGTAAAGTTTTAATTGAAGAAATTAAATTTTCTTAATTAAACCTCTAGGACTTGGCAGGTGGGATTGTATTTGATTTTGGTCAATTTCTGTTGGCTTCAGAGCATTAGCTGTAAAGTTTGGCTAGAAATTTTAGAGGCTGATACCACTTAATCTCCATTATTTAGACTTTGCATGAGAAAGAGAAGGTTTTTGTAAGAATTTGAGTCAAAACCTTGTGTACATTTTGTAACATCTGATACTTTTTAATCTGTAGATGTATTGAACAAAAGTTTAAGCGTTGTCCACCATTGCCAACCACGAGTATTATAATAGTTTTTCATAATGAAGCGTGGTCCACTCTGCTCAGAACTGTTCACAGTGTGATGTATACAGCTCCTGCCATACTACTGAAGGAGATTATTTTGGTGGATGATGCTAGTGTTGATGGTAAGAAAGAGTCTTTCTCTTTTGCTGTGGAATGCGGTCGGATAAGTAATTTGTTTAATGCATGTTAAGTTTGTATACAGAACTCATTACACAAGGGTATCTTTTTAGTACTACTGAGGTGTGTAATAGTATTCAAAGTGCTATTGTTCTTTTCTTTTTATACAATATGAAAATACCCAGCCCCTCATCTTGTCTTTTTAAGATTGGTCAAATATAAAATTCTTGCCTGCTAACAGTTTTAAACCCCATTTCTGCTGATTCTAATTATAACCTTTCATTTATTTATTTAAGTTTTATGGTGACACTTAAACTGCATAACTGGTAGTGTCACAAGCAACACTTAATGTGGGTTTAAAACTCATAACAGTTAATGGAAGCAAGTATCCAATGGTAAATCGATCAGTGCTTAGAGTAGTTTTTTAGGATTTTATCATATTGATTACTTTCACGTAAACAAATTTTCTTACTATGATAGGAAACATCTTCCCTAGAATGTGAAAATAATTTTTATATTAAATATAAATCTTTAGTTGAGTATCTTTAATACTCCACCTGTGGCGAAAAATAATTGAGTGGACACTGAGAGTGATCACAAATGCAAGTTCAGAAAACTTTGAGCTTAATATCAGATGAATGCATCTATGTGTACATGTTTACTACTGTACTCACTTATTTTAAAATCTGGTTTTAATATATTGTCACACAGATGTGAGTGTGTACAGAAGTATAATTAAAAACTAAGGGGCAGAAGTTCGTAGAAGGGTGTTTGAAGCGAAATGTTTGAATTCTGAACATCTTAAAACTTTCGTGTAGTTTCTGAAACTAGTGAATGTTACAGCCTTTGAAAATTGTTCAAAATTGGTTCTCATTAAGAAAAACAGTAGCAGGTGCTGCAAATAGCTTAAGTAGATAAGCAGTCTATTGGCCATGAACATGAATTTTGAGTATTTTACTGTTGATGTTCCAGAACAGATGTCCTAGCAAATGACCTTTGATAGAATATTTTTAGTACTCTGTCTCCCCACAAACAATAATCAGTCCCTAAAATAATATTTGGCTGTTAGGAATTGTTTACTGCTTTGATGTAGAGGTATTAGCTTGTATTATTTAGAGTGAATTTTTTTTACCTTACTGATTTGATAAAGTGAAAGTTTAGGCAATGGCATATATATACTGAATATTCTAAAATTTATTTTCTTTTTTAGAATACTTGCATGATAAACTAGAGAAATACATAAAGCAATTTCAAATAGTTAAAGTAGTCCGTCAGAAGGAAAGAAAAGGTCTAATCACTGCGCGGTTATTGGGAGCTTCAGTAGCAACAGGAGAGACTCTGACCTTTCTGGATGCTCACTGTAAGTGTAACTGCACTGTGTCTGGTTTATGGCATTGTTGGCTTTGATTTAGTATTGCTAATATTTATGAATATTAATCTTGTGTGATCTTGCCAATTTATATTTTATACTATTTCATATATATTAGTATTGCTTTTTAAAGACATTGAGTAGTTGTTCCCTGTGAGCATGTTTGCTGCCATTTAGTGAAGTCAATGTTCAGTGCTTGCTGCAATTTTTTCTTTGTCTACAGGTGAATGCTTTTATGGATGGTTAGAGCCATTATTGGCAAGAATAGCTGAGAATCCTGTTGCTGTTGTAAGCCCTGATATTGCTTCTATAGATCTCAATACTTTTGAATTTAGTAAACCATCTCCTTATGGATATAGCCATAACAGAGGAAATTTTGATTGGAGTTTATCGTTTGGATGGGAGTCTCTTCCTAAACATGAAAATAAGAAAAGAAAAGATGAAACTTACCCGATTAGGTAACAGTTTGAAGACTCATTTAAATGCTTCAGCTTTTATGGCTTTGGTTTTAAACAGCAGTTTTTTAAATGAAGTAATGAAGTAGTTCTTTAGATGGGTATGATCAGAAGTCTTAATGTCTTGAGTTTTTTTTTTCTTTTTGTGTAATACCTTCCTTAAGTAGTAGATAATAAATTTTAATGTTTTCATTAAACTATGCATAGCCTCCTTAAGAGTATGCCTTTTTTTTTAATATATAGTAGAAAATATGTACAATACTGTGATTTCAAATTTGAGAAATGAGCCTAGAAAATAAATTCTTCTGTGTTTGTTTTGTTTTTCCTTGGGGAGGAGAGGATTGTAAGTTATTCTTTTGAAAGATGGTACCACAAATTCTGACTCCCCATTCATCATTCCTAAAATGATGACCATAAACGTTTAGAACCCTGAAACATAGGACAGTTATGGTGGTACATTCAGTGATGTTTGTATGCACTTGGGCCTCAGAGTGATCATTGGTCTAGAAGATGCTGTTTCCTGATGCTGTCTATTATTCCAGCACCCATTTGTCTAAATCTATTTTTAAGAAATTATGATGAAATTGTGAAATGAGACTTTATATGGAAGGATTTAATTGTTTGAGATATTAAATGTACTAGGAAAATGCATCAGTGCTGTAAAACACGAGCGAGTTCATTGAAAGTTCCTAGAATAGTTATGCCAGAGATTTTAAACCTGTAGATAGCAGCCTTAAATGAAGTTTGAATCCTGATTTTTTTTTTTTTTTTTCTCTCAGAACACCTACTTTTGCTGGGGGCCTCTTTTCAATATCAAAAGACTATTTTGAACAGATTGGAAGCTATGATGAAGAAATGGAAATATGGGGAGGCGAAAATATTGAAATGTCTTTCAGAGTAAGCTTAGCTGCTTAGTTCACTGTGCTTCACTGTATAAGACATTTGAGGGCAAATCAACCCTGATTTCTCTGCTGAATCCTCTGTCTATGATATAGGAAATGGGAAATGAATCATCAGTCATCTATAAAATGAACTAAATATTACTCAGTGAAGTGATATTTCTAAATTGTTTTTAGGCTTGATAGACAAAATTTATAAGAAATTCACTTATGGCATTGCTAATATATGCACTTTTTTTTTTTTGGGTGTACAGTAACATTGCTGATTTCTTTCCACCTCGTTAATTCTAACTGCAGCACACTTACATGAAAAATATTATTATTAGGTATGGCAATGTGGTGGACAGTTGGAGATCATGCCTTGCTCTGTTGTTGGCCATGTCTTTCGCAGCAAGAGTCCCCATACTTTCCCCAAAGGTACTCAAGTGATCACACGTAACCAAGTCCGCCTTGCAGAAGTCTGGATGGATGAATATAAAGAAATATTTTACCGAAGAAATACAGAGGCAGCAAAAATTGTGAAACAAGTAGGTGGTGGTGGTGGTATTAGAAATCAGGCTTGCTACGTTCAAAATTTTGGTGAGCAAAGTTATTTATTGACAAAGTATGTAAGAACCATAGATATTTTAATGAAAAGGCAGGTACAGTTCTGTTTACTTTATGCTGTAGCCTCAAAGAACTAAAGTTCTTGAGTGCTAGTCATGACCTTTTTGTTTTTTTATTGATAAGAATTTTTCATATGTTCTCTAAAAATTTGAGTTCTTTATATTGAATGGTTATTGGAGCTATTAGAAGAATATTAAACATAGTAAATGAAGGGTTTTTTTGAGTAAGAAACATGCAGTCTTTTCTCATGTTGCTTAGTTTTTTGTCGTGAAAGCAACTTTTATTGTTCAACTGCAAAATTAAGCTTAGTCAAGGGTTGGTTTGTTTATCTCTGTATGTTCTGAAATGTAGTTATTCTGCCAGCTGGAACCTATACTTCACTTTTTGAGAAGCCATTTTTTCTCCCTTCATGTGTTAAAGTTTTGAAAAAGTAATATGGCTAACAAAATTAGCTTTCTTAAGAATGCTTAATAGCTAAAGATAAGTGCATGTTGTCTGGGAGATTTTGCATTATACGGACTGTTAATGCTGGTTATTTTATTAATGCAATTCATTATTTCAGCTTATTGTATTTTATTGAGATGAGATGTATGCATCTAGCGTTATAGCTCTGGTCAATGTGATCTTTACTTGTGTGTAGTTTTTCTTCTTTCAGTGCTGTGTTAAATCCCTCTTGGGACTGAGGATGCTTGTATTGCTTCCACATGGCAAAGTACATTTCCTGCATATGCTTTGAAATGTTGCTTGCAGGAGGTTAGTGGTATTATGATACAGGAAAGGAAAAGCAGCATTAATGGTAGTAGTTTAGTGTTAAAAAAAATCAACAAATGGAGCCTAAAATCTTAAAATACTATGCAGAATATCAGTACAGAATTTCATAGTTTTATTCCTACAACATGGGTATTAGTAACCTGAACATAGCCCTCTTCCATCTATCTTTCCTTTCTTACTTTCATCAGAAGACATTTGGAGACATCTCAAAAAGACTTGATTTAAGGCAACGTCTGCGATGTAAAAATTTTACATGGTATCTAAATAATGTTTATCCAGAAGCATACGTGCCAGACCTGAATCCTTTGCTTTTTGGATTTGTAAGTTGTTATCTTTTTGTCCTAATTTTACATATTTTCTGTAACATTTAAAAATTCTGAAAGTTTGTGAGTCTTTTGTTTGTCATCATTAGCATTACAATAGTGCTTACTTTAGCTCTAGACAAAAGATCTCTTCTGCATACCTTATTATTTAAATATTTTAACACTGTCAATGCTGATAGGAAGCCTGTGTCCTAACTAACAGCAACAACTCAGCCTGCTCAGATGAGCAATTTTCATCTTACCACTAACAGTGAAATAATGAAACCTACTGTGAGAGACTTTCAGAATCATCAGAGTAAATTTATTTTTAAATAGTAAAAGATTTAAGGAAATTTTTGTTCATATAAATGAGGAAACCTGTGCTTTGACAGCTGTTTGCTTCCCTGAAGTAGATTTGTGGTGAGGAAAATGTGTATTTAAAAGAAAAATAAACTGCGCAGCTGTGTATACCACTGTATTTTCTCCACCGAATAACTTCTTAGGTATTGCAGTCCTAAAAATAACAAAATATTAAATAATTATTTCTTAATTTCAGGTAAATGGGAATATTTACCGTAACTAAGAAAAAATGATTTAACAATTGTTAATTAATCTCAAAGAAAAGTATTTTTATATATAAGCAAAGCAATTTAATTGTCCTTGTGCCGCTTGAGCTTTTAATTTCATTTTTGCTGATATTCTCTTTTCTTCAGTTAAAAAATGTAGGTAGTCATACCTGTCTGGATGTTGGTGAAAACAACCATGGTGGTAAACCCCTGATTATGTATTCTTGTCATGGGCTTGGAGGAAATCAGGTAAAAGATACCTTATTTTTATGGTCTATTCACCTGTAACTTAACCATGTTAAACCTTTGCACTTATTTTAGAAAAAGAGACTCATTTTTCCAGCGCATCTCTCCTTTTTTTTTTCCTTTTTTTTTTTTCTTTTTTGGTTTTGTTTTTGTTGGAATTTAATTCTTATATATATTTTTTCAAGGAATCCTCCAGCATTGTAAGTTCAGTATACAATTTCACATTTTATACTTCTGCTGGTGGGATATTAGAAGGACAATGGGATAGCTGTATGGTTATAGCATGCGAATGTATTTTATGTTTGGAAGTATTTTATGTCCTGAAATTTATATTCTTTCAAAAGCATGTTATAGGCTCCTTTGGTATCTCTGCCTATGGTATGTTATATTGCAGTAATTACACCAGGAAACATCTAGTAATACTTAAGCTATAGAAATGCAAACATAGATTTTGAGAGCATAGTTTTATAGTTAAGTCTCAGTTTTGGACTTGGATCAACAGAATATGATTACGCTGAGAGAAGCATACAGAACCAGTTAGACAAAAACTCTGTCTCATGACAGAACACACAAAATCCTCTGTGATGCAATTGCAGTTCTTCACTTGATCTCCCTTTTCTGCTATGTATAACCTTCTCACCTTGACCTTACTACTTTCTTGTAAGTGTTGTCATCTTGATTCTTCCTTTCCTCTTACTTCCTCCTATTGCTTCTTTCTCTGCCACCAGGACTCGCTCTGTCAAGGAAGATGTTGATGAGAATCCTGTCAGTGGGAGACCAAAAGGCCAGGCCTGAGCTACCTTCCCTATCACGATTGCAGCCTAGTAGTGTGAGGTCAAAATGGTCTACCCTGTATCAAGGCAAATGGACAGTATGACTGAATTTGCCCAAGAAGAGCTCTCTCTGATATATAGCTCTTAAAGGCAGCAACGATTTCTTTTACAGTATGACTTGCAATAGATGTCAGACAATGAATCCTTCAGGCACTACTGTAATGCTAATAAAGCAAAATCTCCCACTCTGTCCATAAACATATGACTCTCTAAAGCAACGGAAAAGTGTTTGAAAAACAAATCTTACTAACTAGAGGCCCTTGAAGTTCAATAGTTCTTTAATTAGAAAATGGTTGTAGAAGATACCACTTCATGTAAAAGTTTTGCTTCTAAAGGTCATCCAGTTAATGGTATTATGAAAAGTCAGATAACTGACTGAAGTCAATTGATGCTTTCCTAATTAATTTCTAGAGGAGCAGGAAAATGCTATGATTTAAAAACACTTACCCTGTTACACTGGTGTTTAATCTTACGTGTAGCATTTTTCTTTGGATTTAGTCTGCAGATTAAAATTATGTAAGGTTTTTTCAGATTGTCAGTCCTTGATACAGGAACGCTGTCCTGAGATACTGTACTAATGTGTCTATTTAACGCTTCTATTGCCATCTATTTTGAAGTTAATTTCCGATATACTATGACTGTTTTCAAATTTACTTTGGTTATTGCTATACAGTAACAGTCTGAATCATTTTAAATGTCAGCCTTCAGAGAATTTCAATACAACTTGTGCTGCAGGTGTACCAGATTGATTACTTAACTTTTTTCATAGTAGTGTCTTGTTTTCAGAGGTTTAGTTTTTTTTCTGCAGTATAGGCTGACATTTTCCGTGCTCCTTGTCTTCCCAGGCCATGTGTTTGAGTTGGGAACCTAGACTTGAACCTTACGCAGCAATCATTTGTCATTCTTCCCATTCATTCTTTGGAATGATATTCCAGAGCTGGGATCATATCCATCTCAGTGGCATCTCAATATCCAAATTAAGGTTCATTAAGCTAGCTTTCAACTCTTGTTTTCAGGGCTAATAGAGATTTTTGGAGATAAATAAGTGCAGATTAAGTATTTAGAGTAAATAATTAGGACTAAGAAACTAAGTGACTAAGCAGGTCACTCATTTCAGTAGCTGTTTCAGACAATGTTTCTGAACAGTGTTGGGCAGAGGAACTGAGTTGTTCCTTAGTGCTGTCTGCATTCATGCCGTGGCAGGGAGGATAGGGAAGTTGACCCTTCGGGCAGGTAGATGAAACCTGCTAGAAGTTACCTGAACCTGGAATTAAAATTCAAAGGAAGGATTTGGCAGAAAAGAAGTGATATATGGAGCCAATGCATGATATGACTTGAGCCTGCTGTTTAAAGGAGGATGAGACCAGGCTAGAGAAGAGTAGGACAAGAGGGATAGAAGGACATTTCTGTTTGTAACTACTGGAATGCCTTTTTTTAGGACCTCAATTACAGCCTAGAATTCCTGAGTTTTAAAAGTAGTCTGCTGTCTGGAAATAACAGTAGAGCTCACTGGCAAAGTATGTGCTTATTTTTCTAGTGCCTAAGTCACACAGAGCTTGATGGCATCCTATTGTGAGCCTTATTGTTTAGTTCAAGCGGTAGAAGTTGGCAAATGGGAATCAGTTTTGTCCTATGTGATAAAATTTGTTTTCAGTTACTCTATTAAAAATCAAAATCCCTCAACAAAAATTAAATAAGGCTCTTAAAATACACCTCCCCCCCCCACCCCCCCCCCACGAAACCACCACCACTCCTCCTGTTTGTCTCCTTTGTATTAGGTATGATTCCTGGAGAAGCAAGCAACAGTATCTTGCCTCATAGTGCCTTTGCACCAAGTGTGCATGCCAAATATTAGAGAAATGATTTCTTATTTTCAGGCTGTTGAATAATAAGAGAAATCTATTTCTCTGTATATTGGAATTTTAGGGGATTAATTTAGATTGATATTCTTGTTTGTATTTATTAACCTTTTAAAATTATTTAAATAGTATTTTGAATATTCTGCACAACAAGAGATTCGCCATAACATTCAGAAGGAACTGTGTCTGCATGCTTCCAAAGGCCCAGTGCAGCTTCGTGAATGTAGCTACAAAGGCCGGAAAACCTTTGCTCTCAGAGAAGAGCAATGGGAGCATCGAAAGGTAATGAGATGTTGCAATGAACGGGCATCTTTGTCGGCAGCCTTTAATATCAGTTAACTCTGATTTCCAGTAAAAGAGGAAAAAAACAAAACTCTAATGCCAAAAAGGATGTTCAGTTCTGGGAGAAGATGCAGGTAATTTCAGTTTTTAAGGTTATGAGGTTAAAACCTGATGATTTCACTATTGTAAATGTAACTGCATTAATGGCCTTGTTTTACTAATGTCGTCACTATGATTGATATCCCGTAGTGGCTGTCCATGCACTGTGTCTGGAAGTTGGACCAGATTTTTTGTATCATTTAAAGTATTTAATGTTTTTTCTTCCTATCAGCACAAGTTCACACTTGTGTATGACTAGGTTTCTTTGACCAGTGTGCCAAAGTGTGCTCTGTGTGCCCAAACTCTTCTTAATGACAGTAAACTTGGAAAAAAAAAAGGAAAAAAAGAGGAAAGGTAAATAGCATGCTCCTTGGGTGCTTATTTGGTGTTTTTTTTTCTTTTCTCACCCATTGTAGGATCAGTCACTGTACAGTTCAGCACTACACATGTGCCTTACAGGAAATGGAGAGCATCCGAGTCTGACATCATGTAACCCATCAGACCCCTTCCAGAAGTGGATCTTTGGCCGAAACAATTAAGATTTGCTATTCATAGACTAGGAGGCACATTTAAAAAAACCAGACACATTCTAAGCTGTGACCATATATGTATACTGCATTTTTAAGTGATGCAAAGTTTAAAATGTGTAAACGGTTTCTTTTCCCCCTTATTTGGAGTTAGATATAAAACATGTCATCAGATCCCTTAGGAGACTGTTATACCAAAGAATGTTTTGAGGCCTCAAAGTTAAGAAAAATGTTTACAGCCTTTCTGTAATTCTGTTAACCACTCATTTGTGGGTGTCGTACTCCTCTCTTCTTTTGGGGACCAAGTATATATTGTTTTTCCATGTTTGGTAGGGACTTCTGAGGGAAGCTATTATGTAGTGTTAGGAGGAATTCTTGTATCTGTCTGAAAACTAAGATATATATTTTATATATATATATATCAAATGCTCAGTTGCTTGCTTTAATCTTTTTCAGCATTTATTTTCCAAAGTGATCCTTTCTCAGTTTTTTTTTGAACTTTTCTCACTTAGAAATAAAAGAAGTATTTGATTTTCATACTGAAAC
This sequence comes from Rhynchotus rufescens, assembly GCA_032273925.1. Classification (NCBI taxonomy): domain Eukaryota; kingdom Metazoa; phylum Chordata; class Aves; order Tinamiformes; family Tinamidae; genus Rhynchotus; species Rhynchotus rufescens. The sequence continues at coordinate 982 of JAVCKT010027500.1, read as the reverse complement.
CAATTGGGCCACATTGTGCTCAGCTTCTATCAAGTCAGTGCTTTTGCTGTGGAACAGTTGTTCTCCCTGAAATATATTATTTATGTATGATTCTTTTAATGGAAATCTGCTCATTCAGATCTCTGTCTCCTCCTATTCATCAAAAACTTCTTGTATAGCTTTTCTTATACTTTTTTGGGTTTTGAATTTGATGAGAGATTTCCTGAGTAGCTTAATATTAACATATTTTTTAAGTATTTTGTTCATAGTTGCTTTTAACTTACACATATCTACTAGCACCACTTTTCTGTTTGTGGTCTGTAGTGATTTGTGCAATGTTTACCTATGGGGTTCCTAACTTGTAAGTAATTTTTCATGAAAATACACCTTTTTCGTTACTGTTTTTCCTTTTCCAAAGGGCAACTTATCAGTCAAATTGAAAGCTCTGCTCTCTAACTGTTCTATTGGCTTTTCTATTGAAATATTTTATTCTCGCAGATATTCAGAAGTATATTTTAACAGAGCACATAGAGCTTTTGCATTATAAACGGTCTTCCTTTGGTTACGGGCTTTAAAAATATATTTGTCTTCAGGTATTTTACTATGTACAGTTGTCAAGCATCCATCACTTGGTCTTTATTGCAATTGCTCCCATTTCCTGATCTTTAAGAAGGTCTCTCTTTAGCTTGAGAAATGGCCTCGTAAGGACCAAGATGCAATGCTATTTAAAAGTGTCTACTTCAGAGTGTGTATGTATGTGAGAGCAGACACCAACCTACCCTTTAAAGCATAAAAGATCATGTAAAAACTGCATTTTTAATAAAGTAAACTCCATTTAATAATAAAATTCTGTAGTTTGAGAGGACTTAAATCAGTGATGTGAATTACAGAGATGCAAATAAACCTCAGAGTTGCATAGTTTGTGATACAAGGGGAATGTGACTGTGAAGATGGTGTGACTAGGAACTTCCACAAAGTGGCCCTGTTTTGTGTGCTCTGTGTT
>JAVCKT010027499.1:0-16739 GCA_032273925.1 Rhynchotus rufescens | reverse complement strand
GCGGCGCGCTGAGAGCCGCCGCGGCGGGGGGCGCCCGCCCGAGGACACGGCTGAACTTTGAATAAGGATTTTTTTTTTTAATTGTCTCCCCTTCCCCCCCTTTATTTTTTATTCCTTTTTTTCCTTCTCTGTGGCTGAATCCCTTCCCCCATCTTTTTTTTTTCCCTTTTTTTTTTTTCGCCTGCAGCGTGTTTTAATCTGCTGTGTGGGGTTGGATTTTATTTTTTTTATGTGTATATATATATCTATACCTAGCTAGCTAGCTCTCCCACCTATAGGAAGGTTCCTCCGCGAGGCGGCTCGCGCCGAGCACGATACAGCCCCGCAGGCTGCTATGGATTTTACCGGCAGCTCCGGCGGGGGCAGCGATCACAGACAGCTCGAGGAGAGCAAGCCGCTGCTGGGGGAAATGTCCGCGACGGAGGGGAATAAAATGGGTGCTGCTCCGTGCCGGCGGGCGCTGCTGCACTGCAACGGCATGAGGTACAAGCTGCTGCAGGAGGGGGACATCCAGGTGTGCGTCATCCGGCACCCCCGGACATTTCTCAGCAAGATCCTCACCTCCAAGTTCCTGCGGCGGTGGGAGCCGCACCACTTGACCCTGGCGGACAACAGCGTCGCCTCGGCCACGGTAAGAGGCGCCGCGGCCGTTGGTGCTGCCGCTCGCGGCCGTTGGTGCTGCCGCTCGCGGCCGTTGGTCCTGTCCCTCGCGGCCGTTGGCGCTGAGGGGGCGCGCGGCGGCCGCGCTGCCCGCAGTGTCTTTACATACATCTATACATACATGTCCGTGTATACGTGTGGGTGCGTGTGTGGGGGGGTGTAATAACTTAGGGGAAAATAAGGGCACTTTGTGGCAATTTCTGCCGGCGCCTCCCTCGCCCTGAGGGGTGTGGGGCTGTGCTGGGGGGGCTGCCTTGGGGTGAGTCCTGAAGCGCCCTGTGGCCATTTGCCATCTTTATAATCCCGCCGATGCTTAATCTTGCACTTAGAGCTTTTTTATTATTACTATTTCGACCAAATCGATTTATTTTTACTGCCTGGCCCCCCCTCCCTGCTAACACTGACACGAATCCGGGCTCGAGCAGTTCCTCTCCGAAAGCGAAGCGTGCGGATGCCCACTGACATCTTGGCAAAGTTGGAGCTGGGGAAGGTGGAGGATGCTTCTGATTTGGAAGCAAATGCTCGGGTTTTGCACGGCAGCTGCCCTGCTGTCTTTCAGGCCTTGTTTTGGGTTCGGATTTGGCGGTCGCGTATCCTGCCCAGACACTGACAATGTGGTCTTAAAACATGGAGATTCCTTCAGGGCTTTCCTCCTAGTGGAAAATAACGCAAGAGGAAAGCGTACGGCCGTAATATCAACAGCAGTCAGAATGTGCAGAGGCAAATGCAGGCTTTAAAAATGTGATTTGTATTTATGGGTATAACTTAAAATTTCACTGGGCAATATTACTGGAACATTTATACTATGTGATGTGGCTACACCCAGATTTAGTCTGGTAGCAATTAACACAGCTCACAAAACATGTTTTACACCAATTTATAACCATACAGAACTTAGGTTACGCTCTTTTTTTGATTTATATGCAAATATCTCATTTTTTCTGAATGGTTTCGTTCCGGCCTTCCTATAGGACGCTCCTGACATGAGAGTGCAAATTGACTTTTATGTAGGTTTCTATTAATGGTGGATTTAAATGGGTCTCCGCCAGCCTGTGATGTGCTTGGAGGTTTTTTTTTTTTAAAAAACACTTTGATATGGAGACACGTAGTAAGTGTCTCTTCTGCATCCTGCTCTGCTACAGACTATTCAAAGCAGGTTTCGTTGGGAGCTGGTTTAACCTTCAGGTAGGCCGGCTGCCTGTTGGCTCCGAGTTCCCCCTTGGTGCCTGCAGAGCTGCCACAGTGAGATCTTCCCCTGTAGTTCCCACCAGACCGTGGAAGATGTTGCAAGGGGGATATCCTTCTTTGAAGGAACTGCTGTAAAACGGGAGGACGAGTCAACGCTGGAGAATACCTGAAAAGACACGAGCACGAGTAGTTTTTGCAGTTCGTGGTTCTGGTAGGACACCATCCGTGCAAAGGGGAAGTTGAGTGTCGGTGGAGATGAAGCTTTTTCTTGGCAGTAGCTATAACTGATTACTGCTGAAAAAAAAAAGATACTGGCGGAGAGAAATGGGTTTCTGCTACAGACATTAATCTCTGTAATACAGCAGTGCTAGACGTGAAGTTGTATTTGTACAGGAGACATCGAAATCTGCATCTGGCAAAGTGTCACCAGAGAGACAGTCGCTGAAAAAATTGAGAGAGTCCTGGATGGTAGTACTTTAATTAAAATGTAGTGTGTTTTCATTCCTCATTATTTTGAGTATGTGAGTGGCAGGAAGATACCAAAGCACTGTGCGTACCACTGTAGGCTCCATTTTTGAGCAGTGCTCTTCGTGCTTGGTCTTGCGCCTTATCGTTTTTTTCCAGCACTAACTCACCAAGTAAATAGAGCGTTTACAGAAATATCTGTTCTCTATTATTTCAAGTACTGTCTTTGGTTTCTAGGGAGTGACTAGGGGACAAGGGTAAGATGCAGGTTCACTTGTTGCCTGAACGTGTGGATATGTTTTCGACGTCATACTGAACTTTTCCTCTCTTGTACCTGCAAAGGTGTGATTTAAGCCGAATATATAGAATACTTACAATTAAAAAAGTCAAAGATAGACATAATGTCAAAAATGCCTGAAAACCTCGATAGATCTTTAAATATAACTAGCTTGATTTGCAAGAGCTGTAGAAAAATATCCATACCTTCCATTGAAAGTCTGAGCATTGGGAACATTCAGCAGTTATCACAAGGTCATTTTTATACGTAGTGCTTTCCACAATCAAGGTGCTTTATGAACAGCCACTAATTAATCTTCACATCATCCCTTTGCAAATCCTCTGGCACGACGAGTTTTACTGCATTCTGTACAACATGAGTAAAATTGAACAGGAAAATAACATCGCTTTATTTTGCATTTGAAAGCAAAAGCTGTAATGACAGCTAAATCCAGATCTGAAGAGTTATGTCCGTGAATACCGTGGATAAATTGTTTGTTAATTCTAGATACCTGCCATCCTTTGTATGGACACTTGATACATACTTGAATTGAAGTCTTTCCACACAAGCTCTTTCTTATCATACTGGGGCCGCAAAATAGCAATTAGCATTAGTTTGTATGTTGATTATTCACAGGTATTTCTTTCCACTGATAGATACTGTGTATGCCCACATATAAATAACATTAATGAGACTATACCTGCAGTCTTTTGCAAGAGGTAATGACTTCCGTTGTTTAATTAGGCAGTTATATTTTGTGTCTGGCAAGTTAGTTCTCCTTAGCAGGAACACTGCACGGGAATGTAAAGGGAGAAGTGTTTAAGCTATCTTATTCCTAAAGAAATGTAAGAAGGAAAAAAAATTTTCCCTACAATAGGCTTTCCTAACTGTATCAGAAGTGACTGTTTAAATTAAAATAATGCTGTATGAATCAAAAAAGATTAATAACATTAATTACATTCTGAATTAGTATTCATGCTTAACTAATAAATGGAAATGTATTAGCTCTTACAGTGGAGAACTTCTTAGTTTAGGTATTTGGACTTGATTTACATGTTATTTTCATTGTTTGCTTCACTTTTCTCATCTCTCGAAGCTTGAGTTACTTAGGAATAGTACAATTTCACCATTACAGTTTCCTCAATGCTCGTACAGCTTGTATAGGCTTTTATTCTGGTGCTGGTAAAGTGTTTTTTTTTTTTTTTTTTTTAATTAATTGTAAAAATCCCAGTAGGAAGTTTCGATATTTACAAACTCTGTTTGCCAGACAACAGCTTGCTGGGGGATGAACCTGACTTTCTTCCCCATGGGAAGAATAATGTTTGTTTTCATAAACACTTATGAAATCCAAATATAGTGCCCTATATAAAATATATATATATATATTTTTTTAAGTAGGCTCTATCCTGGCACAGTTTGAAGGGCAGCGATAGTAAAAATAAAGACGGAAATAAAAATGCCATTTAATACTCCTTTTCTGAGTTCTTGTGTGAAGAAGATGCTGTTGCTATCTTCAGCAAAAATGCTAGAATTCAATTGTATATAGCAGTAAGGTGGCAGGCATAACTGAACTTCTGTGCTTTTGATATCCTTTTGCCTCATCCCTTTCAAGTCTCTGCTCTTTTCTGTTTCATTCTGTTTATTGCAGCAGTTGGGAGTAGATGCTTGTGACAGTGGTTTTTAAAGTACTGAGCTACAAGGAAGATTTGAGCTATGGATGTGCAGCAGGAAAAGAATAAATAATTTTTGCTAGCTCAGGATGACCTCTCTAATTCCCATCTGGGAAGATAGGACATAATTGAGACCATGAAGTTACTCATTAGTATCCCTGAAGGAGGTGGAAAGTTTGGCTTTTTATATCTGTTTCACATTTCTTGGCTTCGGCTTTATGGGTAAGGTTAATAATAATATAATGTTATAGTCAAAGCTGATGACAGCCTTGAAAAGCTTTGGGTTTCTTTTAAATCTTGTTCTGTGCAAAAACGCTGTATGAGGACAGGATTTTATTGACAAAATAACTTATCAGAAATATTTTAAAAATAAGAACGTAAGTAAATAATGCCGGAACCTCCATTTATGTTTTTCTAGCAAAAACAATCATATACAATTTTAAATGAGGCAGAGTAAAATGATCCGTTCTAAATAAGACAAGTGGAATAGAAAATGGTCTGCTGATTGCTTTTTCAAAATTTCAGTAAATTTGCTAGTGTATTTCGTCATGCTATTACATGTTCTTTTCCTTCTTTCTTCTTGTACAGATGGAGCAAAAATTCCTATCAAATAAGACCTTTGTTTACTTTAGCGCAGGTTCCTATTAGTTAGAAAAACATGCTTTTAAAAATTAAATTTCCCTCAAAAAACAATTAGCTCTAGGGGGAAACATTATGCAGAACTAAGAGATTTCAAAACAATCTTATAAAGAGATTTTTTTAAATCCTCTCTGAAAACAGAATGCCATACCATTACCCAGATTCTAAATAAGATGGTAATGATTCTACCTCCAGTGGTAGTAGTAGCAATAGTAAAATAAACAGTCTCTTGCCATCTATCAGATATTTTCTTCAAGCACATCAGAAAAAGCGTTTAGAAAGTGTGTATTTAATGTTTAATTTTTATGCAACCCCGGATATTTTAGATGTTTTGCAAACTGAGGCCAAATTATCCCTGTAATTTATGCTCTTGAAATTTAGATTCTCATTTCAGTTCGTCTTGAAGGATGGCATACATCTATAGTAACAAAACCTCTGTTTTCTTGATAACTCATGGATTTAATGGGTTATTCTGTTGTGACAACTTATTGCTGTATTAATCCATAGTTAGACGTTAGAAGAAAAGTAAAGCTAAAATGATATTTCTTTATAGCTTTTCTTAATGTCTGAGTATTGAGTTGCTGAAGTGGTCAAAAACGCAGCTAATTTGTAAGTCAGCAATGTTAAGGTATGTGTTTATATGTTGCAGAGGTTATATAAAATATGAGAACAGAAGCTATATTCATTGATAGAGTGAGAGCTCTTAAGACCATTAGTGTTAACACCTAGCCAGCAAATTTCATATGTTTAGGACCATAAATAAAAAGGATACTCAGAAATACTTGCGCTTCAGTTTTCTTGTTGGCCACAGAGTACCAACGTTGTGGTGGCCACTGTGTGGTGGTCATAGTCCCCGTGAGACTCCTCATTGCCTTATTCACACTGGAATAACTAGCTAGTGAAGGAAAGAGTTTGCTAGATCATCTCGGATGGGGTATGGGTCTTTTAGGAAAGGGTGTACCCAACATAAAAAGAATGTTTGTTTTTCAGAGGTAAAAGGCTAAGGTCAGCGTCCCAAGTGTGTTGATGTTTGGATTTACAGACTTAGGTTTGAATTATTAGGAAATGTAGAAAAAACAGAGGCTTAAGCCTTGGTCTCTCCAAAGGCACTGGCAGAATTGTGTGTGTTGAGGAATGTTTCGGAGGAAGGAGATGGTGTGGTAGGTTAGTATGTTGGAAAGGAAAGATCTTTGAATTGTTTAGTTTGTTGTGTGTAATTTAATTATATTTCTGAAGGTTGTAAATAGTACGTGAGGTTTAACGCAGTGCAACAAAATGGCTGCTCATTTCCTTGTATCTTCTGCATTAGTAAGCAGAGCTGACCTACCTAGATGTTTGCTTATCTCCCCACATAGGGTTTATGAAGGAGGAAATCTACCTCAAGTTGTTCAAGCATTCTGGAGACTTTAGAAATAATTACGTTGTGGCTACCATGGGTAGACTGCAACATGTTTATTAGTGTTTCCAGCATTGCTAGTTGCATTAGTTTTGTTCTGTGTCTGTAGATGATTATAGAAACGTAGTGTTTAATTCCATATATAATTGTGCGTTTGATGATTAATATATTGACCTGGGTGATCCATAGAGAGCACTTGTGCACATACACGCCCCGAGTAAGAGTGTGTTTGCACTGTCTGATGGTGCAGCGTCTTTGGCAGCAGAGCTGCCTTAGGTAGTCCTGCTCTGCGGCTGTACTTATACCACGTTGCTCTCTTTAGTACTAGAAGATCTTTACAGGGCGGAACCAGCTGGTTTGGGCCGCACTGTCTCTGATTCTTTCCATACTTTTGTCTTCTTTTGTCTGGATCAAGGAGCTGATCAATCTACTGCACAGTCTACCAAACTGTTGAGGAAGAAGAATGGGCAACGCGGTATTGCTGCCCAAACCAGTTATTAAATCATTACATAAAATTATCCTGTTTTGCACAATATTTTAGAATGCCAAGGCAATACCAGGAAAGGAAAAAGGCTCTTGTAAAGCATATGTTACAATTGAACATGCCAAAGCTGAGTGAAGTTTTAGCTATTGCTGTCAGAAAAAGTCAGAACCAGATGCCATATTAAAAGGTTGTCACTTTATATGTTTAAAAATTATTAGAATTTAAAATGATTGTTTTGTGGACTTTGTAGCTAGTACTTGCAGTAGTTACACTTTGAACATTTGCAGTGATTTCCTTGACTTTCTTAGGCCATCACGTGACTGATGGGATAGGGGCAATAAGGTGAGAAATGCACAAGCAAACAAACCACATCAAAGCATAACATACTAAGCGAAACATACAAAAGCACAGGCTGTGTAGTCCAGAGTATATGGTAAAAAATGGTGGGTTTTTGTGTTTTATTTTTTTATTTTTTAGTGTTCTATGTGATTTTAAACAACTTTATCTTTTTTCCTCTTTTTGAGTTACTTGGTAGAAAGGCTTCTGTTTTCTGGATATAAGGATATCTACTAGGATAGATGTGTGGCTGTTACTAAATGAGCAAATGAACTCAAGAAACTCGTCAAACTGCAGCGACTAAAATATGATGTGGAACATGGGACCGTGGCTCCGCTGGAAGCATCCGGTACCCTGAGCAAGGGGGTTGCCATTCGTTGTTCAGTGGTTAATGGCAGAATGTGCCGCTCAGAGAGCCAAAAAGGTTCCCTTAAAAGTTCACTGTGCAGATCTCAGATTGGGCCCCGCATGGTAGCGGTGACAGACTCTACCTTCGTGCTTGCACAGCTCTATGCAAAGTAGAGCCCCATTTTTTTCATTTGGTTGGCAAATTTCTAGCTTTTGAGTAGCCCATACTTGCATGAATGTCTCTTTTAGGGGAGAGAGGCTTCATGGAAATCTTCCTACTCAGTAGCAACAATTTGTATACTGATCCTGGTGCACATATTTTATGCTAACATTTAACCATCATTAAAAGTTAGATTGTGGTGCGATTTCTATGTGTAAAACTAGCAGCAGTCAAAGAAATTGTGAATGAGGGCTCCTCGCCAGAGGTGATGGCGCTGGTAAGGAGAGCATTTAAAATATTAAAGGTGTGGGAGGTTCTTAGACCCTGCACCTCTCCTGGAATTCATATTCAGTGAAGCTGGAGAAAAGATAAGCATGGTTTGTTGCAGTGCATTAACATTTAATTATCGAAGAAGATTGTGATAGGTCAGCAAATGTGGTTACCGATAGAGGAGGAGTTTTTTTTTTTTTAATTCACAGCCCCACACAGGTAAAAAGTCAAGGTGGGGCGAAAGGGAGGCAAACTAAGAGCAGCAGCCTGTGCCACTGTCAGGGATTCGGCGCAAGGCGATCCGCCTTCCGGAGCGGCCTGGGTCAGGCTGCACCAGGGCGCACACCCGGCTCCCTGAGAATTCCCGGAAAGGTCCTGCCAGCCGCGCTGCTCTGCTGGGGCCGCCGCCGCCTTCTCCTCTCTACACAATGGAGGTTTATTCAGGAAAAAACCCTCCTCGCTGCCTCCCACTTTGATAGAAACGTCTGCCCTTGCTCTGCACTTACTGCTTTATAGGGGGAAAGTGATTCTGATGCTGAAATGAGCTGGAACTCCGCTGCGGTGCGTTGTTCTAGCGGAGGCGTGTGCGGGAATCCTCCCAATCCTGCTCCCTGGCCCCAAGAAACGCAGGAAGATGCTGCTGCTTTTGCTCTCTGCCTTGATTCTCCCTTACGTAGGCGTTCCCAGTTGGGAGGCCGTGGCAAAGCGGGAGGTTGAAGACCATACATGCCTTGTATGGACCCTTTTTGTGTCTCTTTCTCTTTTCTGCCCCAAAATGTCAATTATTTCAGAGATTAAGGCTTTTGCCCTCTTCAGAGCGTGTTGTGGTTTTCTTAAAGGTCTAGTTCCTGTAACTGAGAGGTTGCAAGGTTTTCTCATTTGAGTGAAAAAATACAAAAGGAAAAATTGCTTTTGCTCTTATTAAGAAGAGTAATAGCAATACTTCAATAAAGAGGAAATAATGTTACTATATCAAACTCTTGACCTCTAAGCTAACTTAATGATTTTAAGGATGGGGATTTGGAATGCTTACAACTATCATAAAAGGACTTTTGCTTCTTGGATTTCTACTGGTTAAAGAAATGCTGCATATATATATATATATTCTCCTTTAAAAAATATATTATTCATATGTTGGATCACACAGGAATAGATTTAGATTTGGTAAAATTCATTTAGAAAGATGTCACACATGGTACAATAAATGTTGTCTGAAGAAAGCTGGGACCGAGTTAAATTAGAGACTAATATTTTAAGAATATGTAATTCCCTATGTTTTTTCTTAGGCCTAAAGAGAAACGGAATTTGCAGGGGGTATTCAAAAATAATGTTTGTTTTTTCCCTTATAAATCAATTACATGCATTTTGAAGTGTGCAAGTCTACAACTGTCTGTGTTTTTGTGCTGTTAAGGCCAATATAAGGCAAGAACTTTGTAAACAGAAACTCTCCATCTCATTTTATTTTTTTTATGGCTACTTAGCATCTAACTGAAATCCAAATTAGATAAATACATGTACAGGTAGACAGTTCTGAACATTTTTAGACAAAGTCTTTGTTTTTCTTAAACTTCCCAAGGATAACCATGGCATGTTCCCAGCGGAATATTTTTAACCATGTAGAACAGAGTTTTCTCAGTGGTCCAGTTGTGATATTACAGTGTTTTATGTGGCAATGTTCCTTTCTCCTGGTCTTTGTCTGTTTTGGGTATTTTGATTATAAGCTTTTGGGATCAGCAGATGTCTCGCAACGCGTCTGGTTCCTGTTGTAAAGGGGTCCTATTGTCCCACAGCGTTTCGTTTGCTGCCGTAATGCAGTTAGTGCACGTTGTGGGCAGGCTGTATCTTGGCTATATCTATGCAAGCATCTAAAATAAGACTAGAATGACCATTTTCATGGAAGCCATTTTCAGGGAAGGAGATTATTAATACTAAAGTAGAAACTGCTTTTAGAACAAGCATTTCTGAAACATGCCTACTGGAATCAACCTGTTAAATCAAAATATAAAGGGTGTTTTATGTATGTATATGTCTTGTGTGTGTATATATATAGATATATATATATATTTCCCTAAAAATATATATGTTTATTCAACTATCTGTGAACAAAATAGAGAGAATTTTTGCTTTTGTCTTTTAAAGCAACCAGAAAACATGATTTTTCGATGACAGGTTAATTGTTTAATAAATTTGGGGATTTCATCCTCACTAGGCTTCCCTGGTCAGTGGTTTATTGGGAGAAAGGAGAGACTAAGAAATGGAGATCAGACTTTTCAGATGTCAGCTACTATTGGAAGGCTTCACTTCCAGGTCTGTTTTGGAAGTAGTGCTTGTCTGTAGTTCCCAAGGGTTTCTCAGAGGGACTCCAAAAATCAGTTGAATCTCCTGATTGTGTTAACTCCTGTGCCTTGCCATAAGGCTTGTAGTAAGTCAGTAGTAGAGTTGAAGCAGAAGCAGTTTCCTTGCTCTGAGCAACTTCCAGGTCACATTGTCCTTTTAAGGGTTTATTTGAATTTGGGGAAATTATGGCTGATAGCAGAGTACTGCCCATGGTGCCATTCTCTTCTTACTACCTTCCAGTCTTCTGTCATATGTGAATGATTTGCAGTTGGCCTCTTAAAAAATATAATTACAGGAAAAAATATAATTACAGAGGTATTTGAAAATATCGCACTTCCACCTATAGTGATACACTCTATTGAAAAGACAGAAAGGAGAAAGTCATGTGGACACTTAAATAATTAATCTGTGAGCCAATCTCAAATAGCACAAACAAATGCAGCTCTGCTTTTTTTTTCCTATAGTTAAGCAGTTATTCTAGTTGAGTGTCTGTGAGCGGAGTTGTTCTTGGCAGTGGAAAACACTGTTGTACGAAAGCAGATTTCTTTGGCCTGGTTGTTCGAGTGCCAGGTTGGGCATTTGATGTCAGGGACTGCGAGCTGTGACTGGATAGATGCTCTGGCTGCAGGAGGTTGGTGGGGTAGGTATGTGAGATACGTGCTCAGGGAAAGAACCATGTCCTTTAGCTCACAGTGACATACGCGAATTATTTATGTGTATCGGGAAACAGAGGAAACTATCATATGATAAATGAGGAAAATCTATACAATTATTATAAATTGCTACCATTACTAAAGAGGTTATGGTAGCATGATTACATGACTGGAAAAGGAACTTCAGCTCATTCAATTTGGGAAGAATACTTCCTCGCATGTTCCTTCAAAAAAAAAAAAGGAATACTGATTGTGTATTAACAGCCTAAAGTCATGTTCCCTGTCCTTTTTATTATGAAAATACAATACAACCATTTTTTCCCCCCAGTATATGCAAGTAAGGAGCATTGATGAAAGCTATTAGGAAAGTGCAAGTTATTAACCATTATATTTTTATATTTTTAATTTTCTTTCAACTCTTTCTGGTTCTTTGGGGTCTTCTGGTTTATTTGTCAGTGTTTTTGTGGTGGCTTTGGAGGAAAGTTTTTGCGTATTTAACTGGTAGCTCCTCTTTAGAGAGCTAGTTCTTTAGAACTACCTCTTCTAGCCTGTTCTAGAAACACTGAACAGCCTCCTCTTCTCCCAGAAGAGTAAATAGCTTGAGCAGAGTCCTGGTGCTAAAAACTGCATCTGCTTTGCAACAAAGTAATGTGGATACTGAGGAAAACTGTGAATGAAACAGGAAATAAAGCTGGAAAAGCTTGAAATTAAATGTGCAGGACCAGACAAGTACTTTTGTACTGCATGTTAACATAGCCTTTCTAAATAACCTCTTTGCTTTTGGAGCTGAGCATTTCCCTAAAGACACTAATGTCTTCTCCCCCAGTGTTAGGGCAGGAGAAATTATTGACATTGAGAAATATTACTACTTAAGCTTTTTTTTTTTTTTTTTTTTTTTTTTTTTTGGTGCTATATCACTGTGTCACTTGGAGTTAATCTTTTCTGATCTATTGTAAATTGCATCAAATGACCCCAATGATTGGGATTGCCTAATGTACTTTAAATCTGGCGAAATCAAATCTGTTGTGGGAGCTGACCATGTATAAAGCTGTTCCCTCGTGGAGATAGATGACACGGGAAAGTACTGAACTCTTCTTCGTGCTTGCCAAATATAGGACAGATTCTCTGTTGGCTTTAACCTGCAGTGAGCTTGGTTGATTTTAAACCCGTGGGGAGTCTGGGTTGAGGCAACACTGGCTATTACTCATTTTGTACATGTTGTGCTTGCTCTGCGTATTCACTGGAGTGCAGTAGGGCCTGGGTGGGCTTGCAGGGGGTGGAGGGGAAGAAAGGAAGCCATGGTTTGAAATGCAAACAAAGCAGCTGAAATCAGGGGAACTTGTCCCTGTGTTTCAGCTGAGAAGGGAAGTGCTCGAGTTAGTGGCTGCAGCCAGCTTCTAACCAGGGCCTTTGGGCTTATCTTGCAGGGATATTGGCTAGAGTGCAGCTTCTTAATACTGTGCAAATGAGTCCTGCCCTTTGGGAGCAACCTGCAGTGTTTTTGAAGCTTAGATTATGTAGATTAAGAAAACTCTTGAATTTGATGTGTTACGTGTCTCCTAATGCCTTTTAGTTTCTTCAACCTGTTTTAACTGGGATAAAGATGTGATGTTTTGCTATGTTGCCTAGATTGCATGTCAGGGATTTTGAATGTTGTGTCTTGTTGCTTTTTAATTTTCTGATCAGAAATGGGAGAAATGAAGTAACTTGTGTATTTTTCTGCCTGTACAGCATGTACCTGTATATCTTTTGAGAGCTATCTTGACACTCTTGTGAATGATCTAAAGCTCCTGCTGTGCTCAGATTTCAGGTTACCAGATTTGTTTTTTTCTGCATTTATAAGAAAATCCTGTACAAACAATGCTCTGCTGTTTCCAAACACTGCACGCTTTTCCCGTTTGCTTCCTGTTTTTGTAGCATGTGTTTGTGAAAAGGGCTTGTCGTCTTTGCACTGGAGTTAGCAGGAATGTGAGTGCATTCAGTAACAGCCACTGCGTATCCCAGAACATGGGGAGCCAAGTTGCTCTATAGGAGGTATCATTAGTTTTTAATTGGGGTAAGACTAGATTAAAAAAGACCTGTGCACGTAAAAGTGAAAGCACACGGAGTGTTAGATCATGCAGTCATGAGCCTGCCCCCGAGTATGCAAGCCAGTTAGTAACCTAGTGATCTATACATGAGGCTTTAATTGGATATATGCCCAGAGTGCGGATTAATATGGAAAAGTTATAAAGCCATGGGTTCACAACCTTTATTTGACCACATGAGCACCGTGTGCATGATCCCATGTGGAATGTTTGAGGGATCCTTAAAACGAAGCAATGTCTTCATATGTTTGCTCAGATCCGCTTGCAAACCAGAGTATACTGAGGTTGATGTCTGTGCTGATGTGAGTAGACTTTGAATAAATGGTACTTAATCACTGTAATATTTGTTTCATGTTTCTTAGTGCCTTAAATGGGGCAGAGGTGCATCTGTAGCCTCTTTTTAATTTACCTGGCTTAGGTTTTATTTTGAAATGTTGAAGTCATCTTTTTATGATTGGGTGTAATTTTGGCCTTCTGGGGATAGATGGTTGGGAGAGGCTCTCCTGCAAGGTGAAAACAAGCAGATGTCCTGACTGCAGCTGGCTAGAGATGAATCATTTCATATAAACTTGCCTGAAGAACATGATCTCTCACTATAAACCTATACTCCAGAGGGAAGGGAGAATCCCCATTAGTCAATGACATCTTCCTGGCCTAAAATTCCAGTGTTTCTAGTTTGGAAACCTCATAAAGCATATACAGACACCCAGATGTATACAGTAGAGGATTTTTAAAGTTTGAATAGAGTTGTAGCACAGTTTTTGTGTCTCCTCTCGCTATTTTTTAGTGAAAATTACAGTATACCTAAATGAATAAATAACAATAACACCTCCAGCCACCCCAAACCAGTTAAATAATCATGAGGTCCCTTCTGAAGTGGGATAATATTGTGCTAAAGAGTTTGGCAGCTTAGCAGAGCTCTGGTGCTGACCTTTCTCGACCTTTGTGTGATGGAGAGCAGCGAGATGTGTATCACAAAACTCTCTTCCTCTCCCTTCAACTTCCCCATGACTTTCTGGAAAGTACTTGCATGTTAGAAATGACAGTGGTTCCCCAGGGCCTCTCTGTGGGATGACACAGAGCTTGGTCTTGTGTCTGAGTCCCACAGTGACCTACTGATACTGTTTTCTTCAGCCTTTTCTACCCCATTCCTCCCACAGCTTAGAGTTGGTACTCATACTGCTTCTGGGCAGTCAAACTTTGCTGTTGTTTGTAGCTCTAGCATTGGAAATGCACAAGTCTCCTGCAGTTCAGTTCTGTTGTTGTTTTATTCCCTTTACCATCTTCCAAGTAGAGTATGGCACATTCTTTAGTTGTTCCCTGATGGTGGGATGGAGGTGGCATCTCTTATAGCATGAGATCTAATCATTAAGAGGGGAAAGTGGAAGGTGCTTAGATACTTGCAGAAAATAAGATAAAATTACTTAAACTTTTGGGCAAGTATTTTCAACGTATGGCTCTAGCAAGAGTCTAGTTCACAATTGCTTGGAATAGCCCTCAGCTTTTTCCCTGCATTTAAAATATGGGTGTTGAAATGAGTCATTCTTGGGGATCTGGCAGTGGGAAAGAGGCGTTGTTGTTGCAGATAATTCCCTGGAAGTCAGCTTTATTCATGATATGGTAAATAAAGGGATTTAGGAGCAGCATAATGTCCGGTCACTGCATTTCCTCATCAAGAAGCTGGGAGTCTTCCTCTTCCAGAAAATACCAGGAGCTTTTGATTTTTAAGTAAATCTTGTCTTCGTAAGAAGAGGATATAGATTACCCAACATACTGTCCTGTATTGAACTTACTAGCCATGTAGTTTGAATTAATTTTTTGCAGTTCTAGCAACTGTAGGGGCAGAAGCAGCTGTCTATAAAGACATACGTTTCTGAGGGCACAGAAGTGAGCAATGGAGATTAGGAGGGGACTGTTTGTGGCCTGTTTCTTCTGTGAAGTGCAGCAGAAGGATGGATGCTTCCTGTTTATAACTGATTAGCATCTGCGCCGATTACAGTGGTCTCAAAAGAAGTGGCACATCTTTCTATTCATGGGAGAGAGCAAGGCATAGGATACCCCGCAGAGAGCTGGAAATGCAACGTGATACTGTGTGGTCTTTGTCTGTTCCGGAGGGGAGGGCAGCAGATGCATCTCTGCGAAACGTGCTCCTGTAGCGGGTCATGTATTCTTAGCAGGCAGATCTGATGTGTTCTGTGGGCAGCAGAAAATAAACAGTGTAGCCCACTATTTGCAGATTTAAATCGGAGAGAGGATGTGCTGCACTTGCAGAACTCAGCCTTACCTTGTGTGATATCTCACCTCTTGGAATATGCAGTAGCTTCATTTGTGTTTTTCCCTAGATGCCTGTATTTCTCACCATCTTGCCCATTGCAGTTTCAGGTGAGAGCCGGTAAGTAACGAGTCCCTTGGCATTTGCCACAGTTTATCAGGTGGCCTCTCAAGATGCTGCTTCAGCGGCAGCTTTTATCTGCGTGGCAGTTTTATGCCATAAGAAACATTGCACAAAGAAATACAGTTTAACACTTTATTATCTATTTGTTAGAAGAAGTGCACTCATACTGTGGCTGGAAAATTAGTTCTACATCTTAATCGTGTTTCTAAGCATGAAACATTTGTGAAGCGCCATGCGGCTTGTGATCTGCCCCTTGTCCACAGAGCGAGTCAGAGGGAAGAGATGCCCTTTGCTGGGGCTCTACGTGCCCCTGCCAGCCCCTGTTCCAGCAGTGTTGGGAGAGGCAGGGAAATCTTCGGCCTGGACTCTGATACCCTTTAGCTCTCTAGCAGCTCATTCCACAAGGAGGTCTCAGTGGTTTCAATTGCATGACTCAAGATCACGTTTGCTGTGACCAACCATAATCCACTAGCTACCTGCCTTTGTGGCAAGGTGATTAGCTAATAAGTAGTATCTTTTTAGAGTCACTGATAACTGAATTTTTCTTTTTCTCTACCTTTGCGAATGCTTCAGTA
Source organism: Rhynchotus rufescens (assembly GCA_032273925.1). Taxonomy (NCBI): domain Eukaryota; kingdom Metazoa; phylum Chordata; class Aves; order Tinamiformes; family Tinamidae; genus Rhynchotus; species Rhynchotus rufescens. Next base: position 799 of record JAVCKT010027499.1, on the reverse strand, counting down.
CTCTGCCTGGCAGCACCCGTGCTCTGAATCGTATGTGGAAAAACGTCTGAAGCAAATTAAACAAAGTGACTTGCGAGTAAAGGATCAAGTCAAAACACTGTCAAGATGAAAATCGTTGAGCTGATGGGTGCAGTCTGTATGTGAACAGGGAGCTTTTGGTGATACCAGTTGAAAAAAAATGACCACAAAGTTGCCTTTGAGGTTTCTGTGACTTAAAAAGTCTTTATTCCTGTGAGCTAATGTTTTTGTGGTCATATGGTACCAGCTATTGTGAATATGAAGAATGTTAGAGGAAGATCCTTTTGGGGTGCCAAGTTCAGCAAAATCTGGGTTAAGACATCCAGAAAAATGGAGGTAAGGAGAATGGGAGTGGAAAAAAGGCTTTTTTCCTGGCATTACTTGTGACTTGGCACGTGTAGATCCTGGGAGTTCATTCCATGGCTTTTACTCATTGCATCTTTTTCTTTTGTTGGGAATCACCAAGAGTGATTTGGCATCTGTACCCTACTAGTAAAAACAATCTCAACTACTAATAATGAGTGAATTGTGTAAGCTGGCAGTCCCTGATTCAGGAGGATGGAATAACACACATAAGTACAATGTGATTTCTGCATTGACTTGCAGCATATGTCAGAGAAAGGCCTGCCCTATTTATCTGATGCTGAATTGCCTTAGCCTGTGGACTTCTAAAAAGCAGCGCTTGAAGAAAGCGTATTGGACATCCAGCAAGTGAAAGAATAGTAGTTTTTGGAAAAAAAAAAGGCACCTTCTTTTTCCCGAAGGTCTTTGAGTTTTTGTT
>JAVCKT010027497.1:0-12401 GCA_032273925.1 Rhynchotus rufescens | reverse complement strand
TATATATGGCAGAGAGCCATCCTTGCCACAAATTAGTAGAAAAATGAACTTTAAAAGGCAGATCTAAAAACCGAATCTATGAGCTGCATCTTCTGGGAAAGAAAAATTGGTGTTAGGGATTTTCGTTGCATTCCTCTCAAAAATGCCAGTGATGCAGCCATCTTTACAGAGGACTCAGAAGTTTCCCTCTCCACCTCCCGAATATGAAAAGAGACTTTCATTTTTTATCTTTGCTTAATGAGCAAACCAGTACCAAAAATACCGGGGCACTTAGCCAGTAACTTGTGTCACAGCACGAAGTTAATGAGGTGCGAGCTTTGCCTTTCCCCGAGCATGCTTGCCTTGGAGCCTCATTTGTTTCTGATGTGCCTGCCTTCTTTTCCTTCTCCTCCTCCTCATTCTCCTCCTGCTCCTTCCTTGGGTAGCAGTGGCCACATGGGACAAGGAGCTTCTTGACCTATTCTCAGCTGATAAATTGCAAATCTCCCAGACAGGAGAAACCTGACTCAATTCAGCCCAAATTGTGTTGAAATGGCGAGTAATGAATGTCCCGCTTTAGATGCAGTTTCTTAGAGCAGTTTCTAGGAGCAGTTTCTTGGCAACCTTTCGGCCTCTGTCTCCCTCTTCCATTCACTCTGTTGGCTTTGGCCTGACTCTGAAATTGCATGTACCCAACCCTTGAGTTGCCTTATTAGTGGTGCACCTTCTGTGACAGGCACCCATCAGGATGGGGGTGAAGTGGTGCTGAATGCGGAGCATTGCACTGCCAAGTTGGATCAGGTCAAGCAGGAGAGCCAGGACTTCTGCAGAAAATCGGCTTCACCGGTTAGTTTGGATATGTGGCTGAGTTATGAGCCTGGTTGCTTTTCCATTTCCATATATGATACCAGAAGCACAGAATAGATATCATTTTTCAGTAGCATCTTAATAAATGCCATCCCTCTCTTTTCTGCCTTGTTCTACCCCAGTCTCACATTATTTTGTAGTAATCTAAAAGAAAAAAAGGAGAGAAACAGGCTCAGCACTAGCCCAGACCTAGTCATAGGAGTAGCTGGAGATAGCCCTGCTGATGTGCAGTGTACAGCTGTCCTGCTGTTTTCAAGACTCTCACAATCATACAAAATCTCAGCTACATGTGGGTCAGTTCCAAAAGTGACAGTAATGAGCTGAAGCAGAGAGAGAAAAGGAAATGGCTCATCTAAAATAGGAGGGTCAGTGTTGGCCACCAAATAACCTCTCCAGAGAAAGACCTTGTAAATCAAAAATCCTGAATTTCCTGAAAGGTCACATTTTTTTCTTCTTTGGACAAAGGGTTGTTACCAAATTAAGTTGATAATTAAAGCAACCAAATATAGAAGTCCCCTTCTGCAGAGAGCAAGTACAAGATATCGCTTATAGGTATCCAGTACTAATTAGTAAAGCCTCAGTTTTTTTTTTTATTCAGAACTGCCATACTCTTTTTGACCTTAAGGGCATTTTCTAAATTCAGTGAGAGCAATCTGATGATCAGCACCTTTGAATGTTAAACTAAACCACTGAGGCAAAATAAATAAGGGATTAGGTGCCTAATTTTAGTAAACTGACATTGATGAGTTTGTCCTGTCTGTATGATATATAGTTTGTGCTGTTTATATTAATTAAGCAATTTATAAGAATTTATTACGTAGTGGTGCAGCTCAGCTTTTTGATACTACAGTTCAGATTAAGCATTCAGCTGAGTTGTGTTAGACAGATAAGATACAGTAGAAACAAGATTTTCAGTAGTACATTTTTATTAATAGCTTCTGATGGAAGGATAAGTTCAGACAATGCAGTTAATACTTAATGGGGGAAAGAAAAGTAATAGCAGTGTTATAGTATGTATATCAGCTACTATGATGGACCTTGAATCAGGGGAGCTAGGATAAGTGTTTGGTAAGTGTTCAGTGCCACTTAATGGTACACCGGAGAGAGCTTTCCTCTGATGTACTGAGCTAGTGCTCCTCTGGTTTCACTTCTGTGTTTGTGGAAAGCCTCCATTATTTAGATATGAACTTAAGATAAATTTTAGCACTTTTACCTTTTATGGCTTAAATAGTAATATCAATTCACTATCAATGCTATCACAGCATGTTACTTTTCTTCAGCATGCTTGCTTAACTTGCTCTTTCTTTAATTTTGTCCAGAATTTCTTTTAGAAGAGACTAAGTATTTGGAAGAGATTTCCTTTGAACAGGGAGAAACTTCGTTTGATTCAGGAAATCCCTTTGGCTGAAAATAGAGATGAGGAGGCTTCTTCGGAAAAGTTTTATATAAACCTGTCTCGCTTTCAGTGTTTGCTGGGTCTTTGCTTACAGCCACTGTTGGAGACAGTGCTGGATTAGACAGGCCTTGGTCTAACTGAAGATGGCTGCCCTGATGTTCTTGCTGTGATAGTTAAGCTTCAACATCTTAAGGTGCAAGTCCATCTCAGGCTATTCTAAGTACTCATGTGGAATCCATGGTCAAAAGTCATCCTGGATGCACCAGGCTTCATTGCACCAGTCAATCTTGGATGCATTGGCTTCATCCACACTTACTGAACCAGCTGAAGTTGCTGGAAGCTGCTGGTGATACTGCCTCAAGGCTGCCTTGGACCTGCAGCTGCGGATCACCTGATGGGATTTGAAATCTGAAATTGCATCAGTGACTTGCATTTCCTGAGCTGCAGTGCTGTATCCACAGCGCTGAAGCACACAAGGACTTGCACCAAGCTGCATCAGGCAGCAGCTGCCTCTTGCTTGCTTCTCTTCATCTTCCTGTAAGAGACGAGGTGTGTTGCAACCAAGCTTTCCTCCCTTGGGGAATGGACCTGGGCTAGCTCCTCTGAAAGCCAGCGGACAGTTCTTGGCTGTGTACTCCCCTCAAAAAGAGGCAGTGACAAAATTATGAACTCCATGTCATTTATACCGGAGAAAAGTGTGCTCCAGCACTTACCAGATGTTCCCAGGAGCATTCTGTTGCTATGGCAAGGAGCAGATTTCTTTTAGGTGAAATCACTGCCAGCTTCTTTATTGCATCCACACCTGTCCCACTCTAAAGCCTGAGAGACAAAAAGACCATGGAAGAGATAAGCCTTATTAGCAAACAAGTACAGCATGTGTCATATCCATTCTGCATAACGGCAAAGGCAAATTTAATTAGCATTTTCACTATATATAGAGAAATGCAAACTGAATACTGGGAAGGTTTGTTATGTAAGACAGTTGACAAATGTAGATGCTAAATATATTTTGATTTGACTTACTTTTTAGTTTTACCATGTACTTTTAAGTCACCTCTCTGGTACAAATATGAGGAGCTTTTTCCCAAGTGCAACTGCAAAGTGTTCTCAAATTTTCTGGCCTCAGAAAGGGATAAACAGCTATTTTTTACCCCAGAAAATCTGGATTTAGAGTGTGCATTTATCACTTCTGTGATCCTACATGTGCGTGCTACACTATTGCATTCTTTCCAATTATCCGAGCAGTCCTTAGGTTTTTTAAGATAAATAAGATTTCAGAATTTGCTGACAGCATTGAAAAAAAGCTGAATTTGGTCTGATCATTTTCAATTTTAACTATCATACATGCACCTTAATGTTAACTGCTCTTCTGGAGCCAACGGTGCTGTTGAGAATATCTTTTTCATAAGAAATCAGCATTTTCCCCTCTCTCTCTTTGTTGTTTTGATCTATAGGGACAGTGAAATAAGGATGAGAAAAAGTCCATCCTTGACAAACATTTTCGATGCATTCTAGAGCTAAGGAGTTGGAGTCTGAGAAAATCTTAGCCCTCACTAACACTGGTTCTTCCCATTAAAAGTCCTGATGTGGTCTGGTAGGAAATACTGCTCCCATTCGATAGGTCCCAGTGCAGGAGCCCATGCAGCCCCTGGGCAGGGCAAGAATTTGATATTTGGCACACACATGAGAGAGGCTTGCTGCTATGTCTGGACACAGATTTTGGGGGCAGGTTTCTTCTCTATTACACCAGGCACATACATGAGCGTTGTCCAGGTCACATATTTCTCATCTCTCTCTGGTCCTTCTGCAGGAACAAGTGGAAAATATTCCTGATCATCCCTGCTAAGCCAAGAGATCAGCTAGTATTTAGGCAGTTCCAGAGAAGGATTTTGTTGATCATTCCTCTTTCAGGAAACTACTTTTTCACCTTTTTCAAGCCTACAATACTTCAAATCTTGGGTAAAAAAACCCAGCAAAATCACCCTGGCTGCAGAGGGATGCTGGACAACTTGTGTGGATAGTACACTGAATGTTTAGATGGCTGAAGTTGGAATACATGATTCGCATGTCAATAACTAGATTTTAATTCATGTTATTCATTCTTCTATTATTTATGCTTTCCATATGTGCTTTTGACAGAGCCACCGCAGTAATTTCTAAACAGATTTTTATCATGCTAAACCTGAATTCTTCCCAAGAAGAGCAATTTGATTTCTCTCATGAGATGTACTTGGTTTTCCCGTCTGTCTTTTCTTGTTATGTAAAAACTACCATGTTTTAATGGCTTTTTTTAATTGGAACCAGCCACTCCTAGTTTTATCAAGAAATAGAAAAGGACTAAATTACAATACCCATGCAGAGTAGGTCTTTTTCAGAAATGACCCTGACACACTTATATTAGTAAGATCATTATAACAATTTATGATAGCTTCAAAATTGGCTGAACTTTTTCATGCTCGATTTTTTTCTTTTTTTTTTTTCTTTCAATGCTCTTACAGTATCTTCTTTGCTCTCCTCATCATAAACATGTAGAGGGTATTTGGATTTTTGGAGAGAGAGAGAGAGAGAGATTTGCACAAGGTGTCCGATTTTCTCTGATTATATGGGCCAGGTGTCATACCATAAATTATCCTTCCTAATCCATCAATGGCAAACATTGATTCCAACTGCCAGGGCATGTGCTGCTTATACAAATGTCTAATGCTGGATGCATGCCACCTTTTTACCATGTTAATTGAAGATGGATAGTGAGGACTTGAGATCAACAAATGAGTCTGTTTGTCATGTTGTTAAAACTCAATCCGTCTGACAGTGGGAATGTTTTCAGCTCCTTAAAATGAAAGGGAAACTGTCAGCTTCAAAATCACATGTCTAACAGAGCTGTCTTCTTTTCTTTTTCACAATCCTCCTTGCATATGCACTGAAATGCTGCGATGAAGAAAGGCTAGAAAATATATTCTTGCCTTCTGTAGAGATTTGGAAAACAATGCCTGACTTGAGCTGATGTGTCACTGCTCCCAGGGGTCCTTACACCCAGAGGATGGAGAGGTCCCATGTCTTGTGCCACTACCAGCCATGGCAGGGCTTTTGAGAAGGACAAAGGCTGGATTTGGGGAAGTCGAGGGCAGCTCAGATAATGTGAGTTAAGCAAGAGCATCCAGATGTATACTGAGTGTGGCATGAGGGAAAGAAGCAGGTTGAGACAGGCAGAATTTTAACATGTCCTAGCTCCTGCTGTCTAGTGACACTGTGTAGTGATTGACAACCTTGGTCTTGGTTATCCTCCCCAGCTGGGATCATCTCTTCCAATCAGAAAGCAAAGATGCTCAGATAACATTATTTATTCACTGACCTTTCTGTTGAGTTGCTCCGTAAGAGCGATGGATGAGAGAGTGAGTGATTACCATTGACATCGAGCTCTAGCTGACCTTGATGTGTGACACCTTGGAAGCTTTCAAGGCTGCTTCAACTTTCATCAAGTCTGCGTGGAACAGACAGAGGAATGTGGATGGGTCATTTCACCAGCCACATACATTATTTTCCCAGAAGCCTCAGAAAAAAAAAGCCTTACCTTTCACCAGTGTCAATGCCACAGTGTCATTTCATAAACCTCTTCTGTTAGTCATCACAAGCGCTGTGTTATCTCAACTGGAAGCAATTTGGTGTTAGATGCTCTATAAACTCCTATGAAAGCATAGTTCCTTCACTCCGCAAGGCGGATGCTACATTCGCTGCCAAATTAAGGCATCAAGGTCATTGCACTATTTGTGTGGATGTGAATGTTAGCAAGTCATCATTAGATTGCTTTCCTTTGCAATAGTACAGAAGACTTGAGTTCTCTGTTCATAATGGCTTTTTTATGTGTTGACGAATCTCTATGATGGATGCAAACTACTCTTTTTCTTGCGACTGCTAGCAAGCTATGAAAAATCATCAATTATGATTTGTGAAGCAATGGCATTTGCACCCCCTACACCGACATGGTGAAGAATACCCTATGCTATAAAGGATAAGAAATAGATTTGCATGTAGTGTCTGGACTACTCTTGCTTGGCCATATGCTCCTTGAGATGGTATAGGAATATTTTGCAGGCTGTATGTTTATAGGCCTGAGGTATGAATTTGTTTTCATCTAGATATGAAAAAAAAAAGGATTATTTATCCTAAACTCTTCAAACTTTTCTGTCCCTCCCAAACAGAGTGGTGCTTCAATTCTGGTAGGTGCATTTAGGAATGTCTTAAACTCTGATATTTTGGTGTAGTTATTCATTAACTTCAGTGCCATTCAGCAAAAGTCAAAAATGCTCCTAAACTCACAGTAATGCTTCCTGCTTGCTATGTTATATTGAGACATAAAATCTGAAGGAATAGACCTAAAGAGATGCCTCTGAGTTAGCATAGGCTACTGAAGCTCTGCTGGCTTCTAGAAGATGCACTGATTTACAGTAGTCTAGGGTCTGGCCTCAGACCCTAGACTACTGAATCCCATTCAGATTAGTGGGTTTGTGTATCTCAGATTTCCCCAAGGCACCATGAGAAAGATAAGTGTTATAAAGATTAATATTAGTATAATCATAATATACACTGGTTGAACTATTTATCAATACATTCTAGACACATTCAATATTGTTGCATTTCATAAAGAATTACTGTAAGCTAGTGTTTGATTTTATGCCCTTATTGTATTTTCACAATGCATTGCAGGAATGATTCCATGACAGGTAACTCCTAATGGCAGCAGTGACCAATTTTAGTTCACATTTTGAAGTAAAAGCACACCCGCAATGCACACTTTGCCCTAACTCGGAATAATAGTCCTACTCCTCTTCGTGGCAACGTTGGGACATTAGTGGAAAAGATTAGTCATAATGGCTTTTAACAATAATTTATTTCTACGTATGTAAATGTATCCCATTCATTTGTATCATGGCTGATGCCAACAATGCTGTAAAAGCATAGAGGAGTGTGTGACTTTCCATATGTGCAGAATCCCAGAGTTCTTCTTAAAGCACAATGAAAAGGTGAGCTTGCCCAAGGTCAATACTCCACTAATATCCATGGAGGGGTTGTAGCTTTGCAGCTAGCTAACAGTGCCTTGGTGGATCTCAGTAATGGTGCTTGGAAGACTGTGACAGTCCCTGCAAAGGCTACCAGCAACTCTTCACCAAACAAACCCAGGCAGGCACGGGTGCTTACATATGTCAACAAGTGCAGGGAAGTAAATAAAAATAATGAATGAATGACTATTCAAGGATTTTATTAATGAAACTCATTATGAAAAGCCTGCAGAAAGACTCTTCTTGGAGAAGAAAAAGCATAGGTGTTTGTTTGGAGTAGGAAATGCTATCCTTGCTGTCTTCGAAATTCTTTGTCCTTGCTACCTTGGTCATAGAATCATAGAATCATAGAATGCTTAAGGTTGGAAGGGACCTCAGAGGTCACCTAGTCCAACCCCCCTGCTCACGCAGGGTCACCTAGAGCACGTGGCACAGGGGTGGGTTTTGAAGATCTCCAGAGAAGGAGACTACACAACCTCTCTGGGCAGCCTGTTCCAGTGCTCTGTCACCCTCACAGTCGAGAAGTGTTTCCTTAAGTTCCTGCAGAACTTTTGGTGCCTCAGCTTGTGGCTGTTTCCTCTAATCCTATCGCTGTCCACCACTGCTTCTTTGAAATCCCTTAATTCTCAGGAGAAGAAGAGAGGGAAGGACCCAACTTTGAAACATTTAGGATAACTTTGCAGGTGTGGCTGCTGGTATGAAGCATGCTTAGGCCTTCTAGCAACTCTTCAATAGCACTTAAGAGTGAATCTACTATTTACAATCTATCGTCTATTTAAATCCATTTAATTTACAATTAACAAGACACCTCTTGCTCTTGCAAGTTAATTAAAGAGCTAGTGACTCTTAGATGGATTGAAATGCAATAAATAAAATAACCTAGTTAGGGTATAATTAAGGAAATTTACATAAGTAATAATCATGGTATTGCTGCTTTCTAAAAAAATACTATCAGCTTTACTTATTTTTTAAAATCTTTAACTAAAACAGACATTCAGTTATTTAATTAGCAAAAAGCATGATCGTTATGGAAGATTAATTGTATGTAATTGCCTTTAAGTAACCACTAAATACATGACACTGAGAGTGGCTTTTTGTGTGATGTGTCAAAAACCATGTTTTAACCTGGTTGAAATCCCTGCAGAAAGGGTTACCTCTTTCTGAGAGTCAGGCTTCAGCTTTGGGCCAGTTTCACGGGCTGCTGTTGGCCTTGCAGGTCATGACTCACTGTGGGAGGAATGTGTACATAAGGCACATAGGGACATGGTTTAACAAGCATGGTGGTGATGGGTTTACGGTTGGACCTTCAATAATTTTGAAGGTCTTTTCCAACCATAATGATTGTGTGAGTCTATGAGTCTCTGCTTGGTTGGCAGCGTGTGCAAGTCCATCCTCTAGCTCCTTTGCAGCCGCAGATGTTAATTCACTCATAAATTGTATGTGCTAGATCCGACTCGTAGAACAGGCTCCATTTATTGTACACTGGGGCAATGGGTAGAAAAATGTTTCAGAGAGAGAAATAACAAGTGCTGCCGAAGGGGAAGTTTCCAGGGAACGTTATAGGTGTGAAGGACAGAATTGTGTTGACTGAGCTTAAAGCCTCTGTGACATTCTCAGGGGTACAAAAAAGATGTATTTTCTTTGGAAATATTTTCCTTCCAACCAATTGCTCTGCAAAATTCACCTTTCCTAGGAAGATTGTTACTGCTGATTTGCTAATAGGGATTTCAGAGATGCCCAGGGTTCTTATTTTTGAGCTATTTCTTTATTTTTAAATGAAAGCTTGACTTACTGTCTCTTCAACTAAGTGTATAATGTTTCTATTTAACAGTAAACTGCAGTCAGAAGTTAATTCATTTGTTTTTTGTGCAATGTCAACAAAAAAGCCGAAGAGCAAATGACTCATTGCTGTAACCAAACCTGCTGCCTTCCATTTTAATTGGAGGCTGAAGTGCCTTTAAATTGCAATGGATATTGAGAGACCACTGTGACCGAGACACTGAAGCTTCTGCTGGTGGGATGACTTTGTTTCATTAGCTGTGGGGCTTGGGATACATTTACATGCCTTGGAGCGATATAATGAAAGAAGACAGATTAATTAAATATTGGAGCTGGGCCAAGGAGAGGACACAGAGCAGGCAAGCACCTCTGTCCCCATGTGATATACTGCGTTTGATCACACACTCACAAACTAATTAGGCTCAACCTGTGTTATTTAGTATTAACCAGTATTTAGCTAATTGGCTGCGAGTTATTTAGGTGAACTTGTGCACTGAGGATGTTTGCACAGGGCGGAGAAGGAGCAAAAAGGTTGGCAGTGGGGTATCCCAGGGCTAGCATTAGCAGTCCCCATCTTATGGGATTGTTATGATGTTTCCTAGTCTTAGGATTTTCTGACTGCCCTGAGGTCATTGTGGAGCCTGTGCAAGAGCTTCCTTAGCTGGATGTGCTGCAACAGAAAGCCTAACTATATGGAAATGTTTACTGAGGAGAAGAGAACAATTTGTTTTAAAAGAAGAAAAAAGAACATTGTTGCTTTGCTTTTTGATGTTTATTTAGTGGCTGGGTATCAATTATCTGTTTGAACAGGTTTCATTATAGAAAAGTGCAAAACCTCTGAGTGTGTTTTAAAATATGCTAATCCTGACTGAGGCAGGAAATGGAAAAGGCTCATTTACAGTTTAATTTCTAATCCATGTGGGCTGACAAGCTGTATGCTGGGACATAAATAGAAAAGCTGAAGCAAAGAGGACAGCTCGCTTGCAATAAACAGGTGCTGTTGTTTTGCTTTTTGCTTACCCGCTATGATCATATGTCAAAGTACTATTCTCATTGCACACATCGCTTTAAAACATTGTGCATGAGCCACAGTGAAATCGTTTATTCTGTGATTTTCCTTTGGAGGAATATCCTTTTGAGGATAACAGTGACAGAAGTCTGTAAATCAACTCTAATGATAGGGGAATAAGGAAAGCTATGAGGAATCGAGCAGGTTATCTGCTGGTGTGCCAAGCATCCCTGCAAAGTCCTCTCTCTGCCCTTTTATTTTGCAGTATGTCTTTGTGAATAGTGCAGCTCCTCTGGTGTCCCCAGTGGCTTGGGGCAAGGCAGTTCATTCCTTCTTTTTCAGAGAAAGATAGGTTGAATAATCTTGTCTTGCAGTATCTTGGATTTTTTTCTTTTTTTTTTTTTTTTTTCATAAGTAAATGACACAGGAGGCTTTAGAGAAGGAGAGATGCCTCTGCAGCTGTGCTAATGCGCTGATTTGCATGTTTGGATGGCCAGTTTGATAGCACAGCTTTCTTGATGGCCCTTTGCTAAAGGACACACTTTGCAAGTTATTCAGGTGTCTTCTGCACAGTGACATGCCCCTCATTGCACTCACAGTCATTAAATGCCCTCCCGGGTAAGATGCTGCTTTGTCGTACCCTTCTGCATCAGGAGCTGCAGACCTTGTGACTCTCTTGAAATATCTGGCTCCTCATACAAGTGAAAAGCAATAGTGGAAAGATGTGTTTGGGGCTGAGAAAAGAAGAATCTTACTGGGGCATCCTGGGTAGGGCTCAATGTGAAGGTGGAAGGCAGGTCGTATTGGATAACTAGCGTTGGGATTATCCTTGCTCAGCCGTGCCCTGCTCACACAGCAACTGAGCAACAGCTCCCAGGTACTTTCACTGAGTGCAAGGCACACAGGGAGCAGGGAGAGTCAAGTTTATTCACTTTTTGCACTTCAGCAAAAAATGAAACCTGTGCTCCTTATTGGACTACTTGACTGTAGGAACTCAAATATCATAGAAACTTCCTGAGGAGCATTTTACTAAAAGTTTGGCAGGACTGGACAGGGTGTGATTCCTAATGCTTTTTTTCTCGCTTATGGGCCCAATTTTGGCATTTTTTTCCATTTCTCACCAAGCTGCAGAAGTGGGACTGTGGAGCAACAGGAACCAGGAAACTAATCTGATCTAGCATTAACTTGCCAACAGAAAGGGAGAGGTTTTTCTCACGACTCACTCAGTTTTCTGGCTTGATTGATGCACAGCCCCATAGACAGGGTCTTGTGTGGCTGTTCAGGAGCTTCCGCAGATGCAGTCAGTCTAGGACTGTCTAGGATGCAGTCAGTCTAGTCAGTACTAGGAGTGTCTTCTCTATGAGACTGTTGCCAGTGCATCCCTAGTGGGGTGGGGAGAATATCTGAGGAGCTGGGATGAGATATGTTTGACAGAGAGCTGGAGAATTTAATTATGGACAAGAACCAAATTGATATTCATAGGGTGATAAATAAGTAATGTGTGTGCATTTGCAGGGAAGGACAAGAACATTTTTCTAAATCGAAAGAAATGAAATCAGAAAAACAGAAATTAAAAATGTATCTATTTAGCTCATGGTGATATGATGAATGCAGCAGATCGTGGGCTTGATCTGTTTCTTGAGGTATCTATGGAGGCCCTGCTGTCCCAGGGTGTTCACTTCAGCACTTGCATGCTTCCCAGACAAAGGAAACTGGCTTGGAGCATTTGGCATAGGAAGTCAATCTGGTTTTTACAGATGAGCAAGCTGAGCTCCAGGTAGAATCAGTGATTTGTTCTGGTCACCCAGAAAAACAGGCAGCAGAAGCAGGAAGCACAGCCAGTTTTGAGTGAACTGCTCCTGTCTTTGAAGGGCAATGTGGTATTTCTGCCACAAACATTCAGGCGCACAGCCAGAGGAGATGTTTTAGCTGCTCTTTTTTCACTTTTGGTAAACTTCCACCTAAATCCTTTCACCGCAATAGGTCAGACTTTTGAAGGAGGGAAGAACATGATGTCTGTCAAGCAGAGGTTTCATGGCAAAGGAAAAGGAGAGTGTTAGGCGTGGACCGCTGCCGCCTTCTCATGTCTTTTTGCTTTTAGATTAAAATATTTCTGTCTATCCAGGTACTTCAGGGTGCTAGAGGGGAGAATATCTCTTTGTCAAGAAAAAAAAAAATAAAACGAAAGAAGTGTTTTCCTCAAAAGCCTGAAGATCCTGCAATGAGAAAAAAAAAAGAGTTTGACAAACGTGGCAGAAACTGAGAGAGTTTTTTTTCCTCGTTTAGTAGAAACACTGAGAATGTAAAATGGAAG
>JAVCKT010027494.1:0-16309 GCA_032273925.1 Rhynchotus rufescens | reverse complement strand
CAAGAAGGATACAGCTTCAAGATGTACGGACTGAAGACCCAAACACACACACAAAAACATGTGTGTATCTGCCTTTAGAAAAGAACCCTTTCTGCTCATTCACTTTTTAGTTTTTTAATTATTATTCTGTGATGAACATGATACCATTAATTTAATTTCAACCTGCATTTCCTATTAGCATAATCTACTGAGTTATCTCTATAGCAGGAGCAAAATCACTTTACGGTGAGCTATATCACTTTAGAGTTAATTACATGTATTTTGGTTTTGATAAATGAAAATACGGGGCATGATTAATTGAAGGACAATCAATACGATCCAGCTATTAGACAGCTTGATGAGGTATCCAAAGTACACGTACAATCTATAGTAATCAGCTAATTGAAGACTATAGACTAAAAAGATTTTAGGAAATCCCAGCCTCAGAATGAAAAAAATTTCTATTAAAACTGATGAGGAAAAAATAGTCACAAAAAGCATGAAGATCTTGCAGCTTAAGGCTGACTTTTGGGGTTTTTTTGAACAAAATGTTTGCTTTAGTGGCTTAAAACCACTGTCTGTGATAAAATACTGAAAGCAAAACGAACCTGGTCAGTTAATTCTGAAGCGTGTTACTTATTTACCCTCACCAAACTCCTTTAATTGTATTTTTCTAATGCTTTCTGATTCCTGGAGCTGCCGGAGATTGTTAAATAGTTTCATTAAAAACACTCTATTTGTCTTGGTTTAGCCACACACCAGATCAAATTAAACAGTCAAATAGGAGAACAAATGAACCCTTTCCATCTCTTTTGACATGAAACCGAGTGTGCAAAAATGCCACGGAGCGACGTTGTGTCCATGCTGGGAAAACACTGGGTAGCTCTCGGCTCCCAACGACACACATGAGGATGGAGAGCCCAGACAGAGCCAAGCAAAAGTATTGCCCCTGTTTAGGAATATATAAAAGTGCAGAATGCAATTCGTAAGGCCCTGGGATGTAAGTACTATTAGCATAAATGCTGACAACTGTTAATCTACTGTAACCCTGATTAATGGTTGCAGTTGTCCATTAATACCAGGCATTTTAACTTACTACTAAAATTGATTAGTCAGTTAAGAATTCAATCCTAATGTTCAATAAAACTGCACTTTCTCCGCAAATGCAATATGAAATGAGGTGATGCATTAAACAGCACTCACATATATTACACGGTGTGCAGTACAAAGAAGGAAAGCGCGGCGTAATCTGCATTATTTGAACCGTTTCGAGCAAGCTCACGGCTGTAATGGGTGGTGGGCAGTGCTTCTGTGCCACCTCTCCTTGGAAGTCTCCTGAATTTATGTGACATGTGGAAATTCCAAGTAAAATTGTGATCCTGAAAGCAGAGCAGCAGGTTGCACCAACGCTGGGGCTCAGACAGGAGGGAACGTGCAAAAGCAAAGCTACACCTGGAGCAAAGGCTTCCTTCAGGTTGGTCTCGTGTCACCTTAAAAAACTACTTGCCATCCCCCTAAATGCCAGCCTGCACTTATCTCCCTTTCCCAAACAATGACTTGGGTTGTTATTATTATTTTTCCAAGCTGCTTCCCTTGGCAGTCCTAACTATAGTCCTCACATCCACAGACAGCAACAGGCAAGCAAGGCAGCAAGTGTCAGCTTGTTGCAACACTTTTTTGCCTTAAAACATAATCCAAAGGTACAATATTTCACACAACATCACGTTGGTGCAGAGCAAGCTACAAGTCACCGGTGGCTCGTGGTGCCACAAACACAGATCTAGCCGGGCTTCTGCTGCAAGCTGTTCTTTCCAGGGGGAACTTTGCCACGGATCCTTCCAAGACTCGGAGCTGGCATTTTGCACCCAGGTATCAGCACCTGACCTGCACTGGCCTGGAAGAGAGGATCACGCAGGGACCGAACGGGAGCTGAGTAGCTCTCAATGGCCTGACTGGCACGAGGAGCCAGGAGCAACCCAAGAATGTTTCTCCTCGGCAAAATTCTGGGTGACAGTGTTAAATGCAACATAGAAAACAAGATATAGTAAGAAGTCATTTGTCATAAGAACTTTTAAAACCCTCTTTAAATAAATCTTAGATAAAGGACCTGTTTTCTAAACAGGTAAAGCCAGTGAAGTAATTTCTAGGCACTTTTTGCCAGCTTTTCTAGAGACATGAAGTTAATTCTAGGCAGGTAGCAATAGCACAAAGGTTGCATTGAGGTGGATTTGGCATTTCTGCCCAAGGGCACTCTCAAGCAAGATGAAGTCCCTTAAATGCTATACAGAGAAGACTCCCACTCAGCCAAGGATGAAGGCCACCATGTTCTTCATGGAGAGCATCAAAAACTCCAGCTTTAAGTTCATGCCTTGTCATTGCACTGTCCACAGATCTGCTGTCATTCTCCCCAGGGCCACGCACAAGCTGCCATTGCACAACCTACAGGAGACCCAAAATACAAGCTCAGACCTGCATCCGAACTCCCATGGAGATCCACCACTCATTTTTTAAAGAATGTGCAAGCTACATGACGAATGCCAGAATTTATACATGTATGGCCTTATATCCATTAGTCTATAAACTACCAGTATTTTCAGTCTGAGCTATGCTCTCCATAAATTCCTTATGCTTATCTCTATGTAATAACTGCAAGTGGTGGAAAAAAGTTTCACACTCAAAGGTAACCGTGGTGGGATGCTCACATTAGCCTCCCTTCTCTTTCTTTTCCGTGTTTCATCACTCCTCCTATAAACCTCTTCACATTTGAAATACCAAGTATTTTGTACTACATCAGGGACGAGGCAATAGCTGGGGACATCTGAATGTACATGCACTGCCAGCACCCGAAGAAATGCTTTGTTTTGCTCTCATTTGTGAGGTTACATTTGTGAAGTTGTGGCTCTTTCTATCTCAAGTGCCTGGGTCTCAGTGCAGGCTACTCAGGACAATACTAGACCTTTGCTGTTGGGACCTCTGTCCAGAACAGGTTAATTACAGCCCAGCAATAGAACCAATCAGCCCTTTCTTGCTGATGGACATCACTCCACCCTTTGTTATCTTGGCCTTGCTCCTGGCATTCACGTCATGCCAACAAGGACAGCCAACCATGGTGGATTAATCACGGTGGGTCAACCACAGTGGGTCAACAATGGTGGGTCAACCGTGGTGGGTCAATCGTGGCTACATGAGTGCATGGAAAGCTTCCCTTGTTCACAAGTCACATATTCCACTGGCGTCGTAATTCCAGCAGTTCCCAGCAATCCCGTGACACCCTCCTCTGCACAGCCCTTTAAGAGCAGTCATGTCCGTGGGGTTACCCTTTAAGTACTAACACATGGGGGGAAAACGCCTAATAGCTTAATATTATTGCGTGCGTGGCTGAAATATCACTCCACAAGGCCTCTCCTATAAAACATTAAACCTGGTTAACAGAAGACATTTGAGCAGAATCAATTAGGTTGTAATAAGTCTTCATACTGAAAGGAGTATTTTGAAACTGAAAAGTCTATGTTGTCACAACATAACTATTTACATATTCAAAAGCACATTTTGTGTAAAAATACATTACAGAAACAATACGTATGAATGTAAAATTAGCATTTATTCAGCAAAACACTTGAGAACTAATTCTTACCATGCCTGTAGATAGCCAGACTCACAGCATTAGACTAAAGGTCCTATCAACACTTCATTATAAACGTCTCCCTTTATACTCAGGGAATTAGAAAAATCTTTGCCTAGAGGGGATTGTTTTCATAAACTCGATGCATTGGGGTCTCAGTGCAGCAGGAATGTTTATGGAAAATCTGAGATTAGAACATTTCCAGGCCGCCAGTTTCAAGTTGCACACATGGAAAGCCATAAATAGAGAGGAAAATATGTGCATAAAAACCTGAAGAAATAACGCATTGTGCAAAAAACAAAGCTGTCACTTACAATGGAAAATGAACTTTTTTTTTGATTTGATTAAAAACGCTCCTTTACTATGAAGCCACTCCGCTTTGCTGCACGCTACAACTTTCTGCAAGGCTCCATGGCACTGGCTGCAGTTGGGACACCCAGGCAAGTCTTGGAAAACGCTTGGAAACCAGCAAAACTCAGCTCCATTGGCACGTGCTCGACTGCCTTTCTGCTCCAGCAACAGCAGCCCGGGCAGATACATCCCACTTACTGGCCTCTTGGCCACTAAAATCAATGGAAAGAGAACGGGCTTTGCTAGGTGCTCCTGGAGCCACAGGGAGCTGCCCAAGGAACCCCTTGGAGCTGTTGGATGTCGTTGTTGAAGGCAAGACCACCATCAACAGCTAGGAAGGCCATTTCCCTTCAAAAATTAAGTTCTCAGGACATTATTATTCCAGGGCAAGCCCTGTTCTTGCAGCTCAGAGCTCGGGGAAACGGAGGCAGACGCCTGCGTTTCTCCGACAATCCTGCTGACGCAGCTCCCTCTTCACCTCGTCTCACGTCGGGCTCGGAGGCGAGGAGTTATTCCAACAACATGACAACGGCTATGCAGAACGTCAAAGAGGTCCCTTTCAGCGGGAGCTTTATTTCAGCAGTGTATTCCAAGGGAAATATGCAACTTAACGCTGCAACATATTTCATACCGAAATGGGTCATAAAAAAAAATGAAAAAACTATAAACTACGCATTTCCCCTAAAATGTAGAGGAGGAAAACACTGAAAATCTGCATTGTTTACTACTTTGTCTTTCACAGGGTCTCTATAAATATGCTACATTTGAAGCATAAATACTGATGGATCAATAAAAAAAAAAAAAGAATATTCCCAAGTTTCTTTTTTCTTTAATATAACTATAACATACATTCCTATTCCAGGCTGTTCTCACCAGCACAACTTACAGCTTGACCCTGCCATAGACAAATGCAGCAAAAGCTCCTGAGTTGCTTTTGACCCCAGCATGGGGATCTTGGTGTCCATCAGGCTGCACACAGCTGCTCTGAAGCCCAACACAGTGATGCTGGGATCCAGGGCACCCACTCACCACACGCCAATATATCCAAGACCTACATGCAGCCACTGCCCCAACATATCTTAGGCCAGACACATTTCCCCTCTATGGAAATTGCAAACCAGGAAAGAAATATTCTGTGTCCTTCTCAGGGCCCACTTCAGATAGTCAATCACACATGTTATAGCTTGATTATAGCTACTAGATTATTCGCTAAACCTCTCTTCTCCTTTAGCAAAAAATCATAAAGCCGAAACACCCAAACTCTTCCAGATCTCCAGGTTCACCCAAGAATGTCTTCCTCTTGAAGGGATCCTCTTATGCTACGCAAAAGTCTCCTGGACTACTGAACAACAACAAAGGCACCAGAACCACGCTTGAGTTGCTTTGGGCTTGGCCATCCCCAACAAGAATACAAACACATTTATACAGGAGAGGCAGAAGGGGTGGGAACAGAAAAAGAAACGAGAAGGTATACAGGATCATCAGAACCTGAACTAGCTCGTGTGGAGGACTTGGGATCGTTCCTCCTGCCACAGGACGGATGTACCTGGGCACTGTCCACATTTCAGCTCTCCATCACTCCAGGCTCTCCTGTTATTCATATTCAGGCAGATATGACATAACATTTTGGGCCTTTTTTGTGCATTTGGTCAGCCCAAACTCATGGAGTTTGCAGACATCAAAAGAGAAACCAGGTAAAATAGCTCAATCCTCGATTTTGCTTTTCGGAGGCTGATTCCTCCCCTTCCTCTCTAGACATCCACTGATCTCAAACCAGGTGACTGAGGAGCTCGCCCATGAGCACTGTTGACCCTTCTCCCTTGAAGCCAATCTTCATAGCCTGCTGGTCTACAGCACTCATCTTGCCCATGCCACATCCCTGGGCATCCTGGCGGGAGGACGGCCGGATGGACATCCAGAGGGATGTTGGATGGATGGGCCACCCAAGAGCCTTCCACCACCTGACCCAGGAGGTGAGTTCTGGTCCCACCACACCAAGAGGCCTCCGTGCACAGGGCACGATGGGTTGAGGTGGCAGATGGCAGAGGCAGCAGTGAAGCTGCACCGCTCCTAGAAGAGACACAGGGGAGCTGAGCACGTCAAGAAGAACCCAGTGACTTCTGAAAAAACCTGAGAAACGGCTGAGCAGCAGCTTAGTCAAGAGATTTAGCAGTTCCCCAACTTTGCTAAGCTTTGGAGATGGTAAAAAATGTAACAAGTGAGCCTCTTGCATGAATAAAAAATTACATTTTACATAAATTAAATATATAATTTGATTAAACATGTTTATGCCTTTTCAGTGACATTTAGAATAGGAAGTATTCATTTTCTGTTTTGAAAGGAAAAAAAAACTCTTTCAAATGTAATTTGAAGCTGTCAAACCAATCTTCTTTACAGATCTTTTAAATGTCACATACCTTCGAAAGGGGATGGCAGAGTCCTTTTAAACATGCAATTGCAAACAGTCCAAGCAAAATCAAGAATTTATTAAAATACGCTACTGACATTTATACTGATTAACTATAGCCCTTTCCCTACTCCCCCTCGATAGAGTCCCTTACAAAAGATGTGTCACAACATCTCATATTGATGCTGTACTCGCTATAATTCCCGAACACACAACCCCTCTTTACTGGGCGCCACGCGCAGCGCGGACCAGCAAAACCCAGCTGCAGGGAAAGAAGCTGCCTCTTGTTTTGTGCGCAGCCTAATAGGAAACCGGGATTGCTCTACATGAGGAATTGTGCTTTTTAATGATTTCTTACCAGCAGGCCTGAAATTTATAACCAAAAATATTAACTGCACTTACTTTAAATCAAGTCTAGCACTATACCTAATGGCTTTAAATGGAGGAGTGTATTAATCATAAGCATAAAGAAAACCGACTGCAACTCATTCCAGACAACTTTGCATTAGCAACCGGCATGTTTCTGTTTTATAATCACAATATCTACTCTTTGACTGTTTGTTATTCTTCCCAATTAGAGTACATTTCTTCCTTTTCCGAAGGAACAGTGAAGAGGGCTAGAGGAAAAATATTTCTATCGGTGAACACTCAAGAGCAGAAACTACAGCAGCGCCTCATCTCAAGCACTTCCCCCTGGAACATTTTAGGGTCACTTTATTTTTCCAGAAGACAAAGAATTTAATTATTATTTGCTCTCCCTCTGTCACCAGCCCAGTGACCTGCATGGCACAACTCCCATCAGCATTAATGGAAACCCATGGCAAGGCCGTGGCGAACAAGTAGGCTCAAAAAGGAAAATAAAATATACCCTGTATTTCTTGCTATCATTGAGAGGAAAATGTAGTGAAATGCAGTGGATTAAACCCGATCTCCTCTTCTCTGTTGATACTCAATGGGAGGAGGTGTGTGGTAGGTGTTGCCTGATGAAGGGTTGTTGCTCTTGGCCCATAGAGACGTCACCCCAACGCACGCCGCTGTCTGCTGCACGGCCCAGCAACCTGCAGCCGCCTCGGTGTAAATCACCATCGCCGCTAAGCTTGGCTTACTTACAGCTTACGCTCGGTATTTGAAACCAGCAGATTACTGCAGACCAGAGGCCAGTGCCAGGCAACGGGGACACAAAGCAGCGGCTGGCAGCGGGCTCTGCCGCTCTGCCGCCGCGCGAGGCCAGAGCGACTCGCCCTCAATCAACCGGCACCACAAATCAGGGGCTTCTGCAGGGCTCGAGCCTGGCACCCGAGCTGCCACCATCTCGTGCCACCGATGATTTAATGCAGCTGAGGATGGACAACGGGCAGGACCCCCGTGGAAGCACGGCCACGGGCACCAGGAGCAATGCGAGCCTCTTCCTTCCATTATTTGGCATCTTGGCAATTCATCAAAACACGAAGGCTGCTCCTGTTTGTGCGGTCGAACAACTCTTGCAACAGAAATATCCAAGAGGGATGAAATCCAAACAGCTATTTTCTTTAAACTGGTTCTAAAGAATCTAGGCGCCGTCGTCGAGACTAAATTTGCTGATCTGCAACTGCAGATTACGGCTAATTTGCTAATCTGCAACTACATCTGCAACTGCATCTGCTCTTTTCATGTGGAGATCATTGTGATAGTCCAGGATGCTCAGGTGCAGAGGAGGTGACACCCAGATCAGGAGCCTACAGCTGTGAACAGTGTGTTTTTGTAGTCCAACATTTCTAAAGCATTTGTCTCACTCAAACTGTCTTAAATTCAGATCTGTCAATACATCTGAGCCAATATAAAGTAAATAAATAGGAAGAAAAAGACTTAGCTTTTCAAACACTTAAAAAATTTCCCAACGAGCGACTGAGATTGATAGATGGGAAAAAGCTGCTATGAAATACAACTTTCCTGGTGTAAATCAGCATCTCCCCACTGCCTCCAACGGAGCAGCAGCAGGTTGAAACAGCCGAGCAAGGCCCAGCGACAGAATTAGGAGATTTAATAGTGAAATGGTAATGGGGATTTGGGGCAAAAAGCCCATTTCTGAGAGGCAGTTGTGCGGGACCTCAACTTTGTCGAGTTAGTCTCAGGGACCTGATGACATGAGCGAAGGTTGCTCTCACTCTCCTCGGATCTGCTTCTTGGTTAAGTTTCTGCAAACCCTCTGCATACAGGTTTTCCAAGGGGCACTCCCCCTTGGAAGAGTCCGTCCCATTTACAAGCATCCTGTTAACCTCTCAAACGTGTTTTCTTGCCCATGCCCAGCAGTCTCACCTCTGTGTCCATCTCCATCTCCTCCAGCACCATCATTCCGAGCAGTGCCAGCAATTCCCAGCCCTGCATTCCCAGCAGAGCCCCTATTTTCCCTCCCTGATCACGGTACTTGCTCTATTTGTGGAAGAGTAGGAGGGAAAGCCAAGGAAAGAATAATATGTGGAGTCAGTTATTTAAAAAACGGGCATTATGTAAACACAACACACACAAAACTAGAGTGTCTGATTATGTAAGCAGTTCCCCTGCCATAACATAACACAATTAATGTGAAAAACACGGGGATCGTGTTCTTTTTCCAAGGCAAAGCGAGCGGTGCTTTTATCTGTTTGCTTGGGGTTTGGATCGCCGCCGTTTCCTGCATTCCACCGCCGAAACTTAACACCAGCAAATCCCAGCACCGGTGCTTTTTATTCTTCTATGTGTTTGCTCTATTTATTTATGTAGCTAACCTGCATGAAAGGCCATAAATCGCTCTGCTACTTAAGTCACAGGGGGAATTCCTTTAAGCATATAAATAAAAACCTGTAAATAACTTGCTGCGGTCTGCAACGCATTCACTTTCATCCCTGCTTTTAGACTGATCTTCCAGGTGACAAATCAAATCAAGTATCCCAAATGCAATTATTCCTTTGTGGTAATCACCTGCTTACAAAGCACCTGCATTTCTTCCTTCTCAAAGCTAAACTCAAACCTAAACCACTGAGGCTTAAGTGGATGGGGAGGGAGAGGAGGAAAGGTGATGAAGCATTAGTAACTCAAGGCAGTACATGGAAATACATGGAAATCTTTGTTTGTGAAAATGCTTTTTACGACACGCTCTCATCTGGACCAGAAAAGTAGAAGAGTCAAGGAAAAAACATGGTCAGATACAGAGAGTCCTGCACAACCTGGTCCCCCATCATCACCTTCCACATGCAAGCACCCATAGAAAGTCTTCAAAAGCGTGCAAATTTACAACACTACAATAATAAGCCACATCATGACACCTAGACATCAACAATTAAAAGACTCAGCTGTTTAGACCATAATAAGAACAATTCCGACCATACTAAAAAACTTCCAGTGTAACAAAAACCTTGCATAATTTCTGCCAGCATCTTCAACTGAATTTGTTCGAAAAAGAGACTTAACCTGGTGTCTAACTGATACTTCGCCAGTGTCTTAATAGCAGTTTTGTACCTGGTTTGTGATTTTGGAGATCCCCTCCACAACAGCCGTGTTCCAGCAACGCAAAGGGCACCTGCCGACTGCCAGGCCTACAAGAGCCTTGGGACACAGCAGCAGGAGCCCTTCAGCCAAAACCACCTCACCTGGATACGGCAGGAAATTTCAAAATTTCAGCTGCATGCACCAGGCGCTCCATTACATGCATATTTTGTTTGATTTACTGCTCTGCAACACTTTTCTTCAATCTCTCGAAAGTAATTTTTCTGCAAAGCATAACTGCCTAATTGGCAAGTGTACAAAATATAATTACACCGCACACAAGTGACAATATTGCTTATGGGAATATCGCTGTTGATGCATTCTGCTTTATTTTGTGTTTAATCTCTATTAAGAGATCTGCACGAAAATAGCTAGGTACTCCCGATTTTATAAACACGACGTGTCACTCAGTCGGCCCTGCTCCCAAACACAGACCAAGAGCAAGAGCAGGCAAAGAGAAAATCCTGCTCCTCGTGGAACACGTGGAAGCTGGTGCCAAATCCCTGCTGCAACCGTGCGCTGTCCTCACCACAACGAGCCTCAACTGCGTCTGCATCACACAAGCTGATGGACAGGCCAGAAACGGGTCCCACTAACCACTGCTGACGTGTTTTAAGTGCCTTAACGGTTTATTTCATTTGCTCGAGTAATGAGATTAATGTGATGTTTGTTTAAGCTCAACCATATACCGCCAAACATCTAAATGTCCTTAATTCAGGGCATTAGCCCAAGCTTGGTTGCCATGTGAACTCGTTTCACCACGGTGCTTTTAATTCCACCAACTCCTTCATATTTTGCAAATGACCCACCAAACCACCTGCTATCCAACCCTTCCACGTAGTTACAGCTTTCTTTGCAGCAAGTCTTTCTTGCTGTTACTTCCCCACAGTTGTTTCTTCTTTGCTTGGAGTGGTAGTTCTTCAAGATAAATTTGCACGTAGGGTGCAACTGGTTCCAACAACAACACAAGCAGCACACATAATAAAGTTCAAAATCTGAGCTTGACCCCTCTTCTTTCAGTTGTTTGCATTCTGGTCTAGGTTCTTCTTGGGAGTTTCCCGTCAAGGCTGAAGTTCCTCTGAAATACAAGGGCAGCTAAGACGGGATTTAGAGTCTGAGTAAACTCTGCACAACTGCTAACGCTCAAAATTTCCTTTGCTTTCTTCCTGCATTCAAATTAACCCACATACTGCCATAACAAGGAATGGGGCTCTTGCTTATTTCTTAGTAAGTACCTGGAGTTGACCCTGCTACTTGCTCACGTGGATATAAGGCATTTTTGAAGGTTTTCACTGACCGAGGGGGAACGACGAGAAATTTAAACTCTACCATCTTTCCCAAGCCCCACAATCTACAGGTCACATTCCACAAACTCCACCTGCAGATGCACATCACCTCTGTGCCAATCCTAAGGGTATCTGCAGTGCTGCTGCTTGGGACACTGCTGCATGTGTTGGGACACTTTCACGGAATGAGAGACAGTCGTGGACTTTGAGGGCAGAAGAGGCTACAGCGATTCTCCAGACCGACACAGCAGCTTACTAAATTAACCCTGTCATTAGCAACCGTTCTTCTCTGAGTGACTTTCAAAGATCCAGAAGCCACCACCACCCCCAGAGGCTGCTCCAGCGTTAATTACCACCAGTGCCAAAGCCGTGCACCTTCATCCCAGCCTTTCTCCAGCTTCATCTTCCAGCTATTGGCTCTTGTTAAAGCTCTGTCTCCTAGACCCAAGAGCTCCTTATTATTCAATTTATTTTCCCCATGACAGTGCTAATTGCCTTAATCAATTTACCTTCTAACTCTCCCCTGGATAAGTTAAACAGATCTCCCATCAGAAAGCCGCTTTCCCGGCTCATTCCTTCTCCAGCAGCTCTCTGAAGACCCCCTTGGAAACTCTGCTCCCCTGGCCAGACCCAAGCCATGGTGCCAAAGCCGGACCTATCCACCAAGGCCAGCGAGGATGGTCCAGACCTCTGGCCATCGGGCGCTCTGCACGTGCAGCCGTGGCTCCCGGGCTCTCCAGCATCACATCCCACACTATTTGTTCTTCAATAAGAGAAATTCATGGCCAGTGTATGAGAAATACCACCTGCCTGCATCCCATGGGACGAAGGGCTTTCATCAGCGCTCGCTCCGTCCCACTGCTCTCCGCCCGCGCGCGGTGACACCGCTGGCACTGGCACCAGTGCCTGTGGCAGCCCAGTGACAAGCACGGCAAGCAGCACGAGGACAGCAGCAAATGCCCTGGGGAGCCAGGTACCAACAGCAGCCTCCGGGTTTCCTCCTGCTTTACCACTGTGTTTTGAGACCTGACAACAAGCCGGGCTCAACTCGGCCACACTCTTGTGCATCCTGAGCCAAAATGGTTGAGTGGCACCAAGCTGGACTTAGTGCAAGATTTTACACGGATAAAACTCACACAACTACCTATAGCAAGCACATATTGAAGTGCTTTAAATGAAAACAGTTTTTAAAATCTGCCAGAGATCTGGGGTCCATAAATGCACGCTGGTGGAGATTAAGTGCATTGCCGTCCTTCACTTCTTCATTAAATGAGTCTCATAAGAACTAATCGAGTCGTTTACCCAGCACTTACATTAAGCTGGCAGATCGGCGCTGCTCAGCGCGTGCTGCTTGCTGCTCTTCTCTACTAATTCAGCCTGAGCACTGCCACCGTCCTCAGGGAATGCTCCCACATTCCCAGA
This sequence comes from Rhynchotus rufescens, assembly GCA_032273925.1. Taxonomy (NCBI): domain Eukaryota; kingdom Metazoa; phylum Chordata; class Aves; order Tinamiformes; family Tinamidae; genus Rhynchotus; species Rhynchotus rufescens. The sequence goes on along the minus strand of JAVCKT010027494.1, from coordinate 3,741 downwards.
CTCGGAAAGCAGCATTAGCGGCTCGGGGAGCTCCCCGGCCAGCGCCTGCAAAACTTCACAGTGAAGGACACGGAGTCGAGGGGCTACAAGAGTCTGATCAAGGCACATGCTATCTGAGCACATTGCCAACCTTATCATCAAAAAAAAAAAAAAGTATTTAATATTTTTGCTTGCTCTACTGCTCTCATCTAGTAACCTAGTTTTGTTTCGGATGCATTAGAGAACTGTTTGTTGTTCTTACAACTGCTGGCCACAGTTCCTCTTTGCATTCCTCTGCTTCTTTTAGCAGGCTTTAATTTCTATTCATTACTGCTTCCACTCAGATTTGCAAGCTCTGGCTACGCTGAGTGGGCCCAGGACTACATTTCTACATTTCCCTGCATTTACAACATTTTAAAGGACAGTCCAAAACATGGACAGGACTGGAGAGGCCTGCAGGCCGAGTGCATGAAGAAGAACCTCACTGACAGCTTCGGATCGTGGTGCAACAAGTCCGCAGCGCTGCTCCACGTGCACAGCCCAGCACGAGGAACCAGCCAGCTGCTCACAGGCAAGGGACACAACACGGCACGCAGGGCGCTCCGATGCAGCAGAACCAGCTCCCAGCACCTCAGTGTTTCGCGAAGATGCTCCAGAAACAGCCCCTACAAACACCAGCCTGCAAGGGCTCGACATCAGAGCAAGGCCAGGGCTGGGACCCAGCGCGCTTGGGTCACCTCCAACACAGCACAAACTCTCCAGAAATACACTGTGCTGCCGGCGGACAAAAACTCCATCTGTGTTTTATCTCCCAAGGAAACTTTTCCCCTACGTCTCCTGCTTCTGGCATTCAACCTTTGCTTGTTTGGATGGATATAGATACACGGTGAATTTCTGCTCTTTGAACAATGCAGAGGAGAAAAACACATCAGGATAAAACACGTGGCCTTCGTGGCGAAAGCAGGAGCTGCCACCGTCCTCCCTGGGCACGGCCACGTCCCGGCCAGGAGACGGGGCTCCCGCACAGCGATGATTAATAACACACAAAAGCGGCCGGCTGAAAAGCGCGAACGGGGCTTTCACACAGCCCCAAAATGGGGCCCTCGCCTACAAAAGGGCCTGCGAGGGGGAAGGCTCGAGCCTCAGTGCTGGCTGTGACCGTGGCGAGGCGCCGCGGCCGCGCGGAGCACCCGCTGCCGCGCGCAGGGCTTTCTGCGCCTCCAGCTGCAATCGACTTCATCAAAACCCACCGCGTGGAAGCTCAGCCTCTTAAGGGCAATTTCTGCTACCTAGCGTGTTTATTTTAATCAAATTGCTGATTTGTTCCAAAATTCCCCCTCACACAGAACTTCTTTCTCAGCACAAAAATAACGTAAGGAGTAGATACTTAATATTATCATCTTTTATTGCGCCATACCCCCTCTCACTATACCACTAGCACCTCCTGCGTGCTGCTCTGAAGAAAAAAAAAATCACAGGGTTTGCCCTCTAACTAACCCAAATAAAGGCAACTCCCCCCCAAAACACATACCATCCTATACCCAAAGTCGGCTGCTAAAAGAGGAGGAGGAGGGTCACAGAGGAGGGTCTCTCCATGGCTCCATCTCCTGCTCCCACCAGGCAGGACATCCCCGAGGCTCCTGCAATTTTGCTCCACCCTCCCCAGCAGAGAAATCACCCTTTTTCAAAAGTAAATCAGTCTCAAAAAATTATAATAATAATAATAACAACAACAATAATGGCATTCATTACATATTTGTTGTATTAGCGAGAGTGGATCCAGCTGCATTATTCCCAGTCTCGTTATGGGCCCGGCTCCGGGTAAATATTATGTCTCCAAGGCGCACGGTCTCTCCCCGCCGTGCTTCAGGGCTCTATTTAAGCAGTAATTGCTCCGCGCAAATAAGCGCTAAGAGAGTGTTTGACAACACGGTGCACGGGAGGCCGGGGGGAGCCGGGGGCAAATCCGGCAGGCACCAAAACGGACGGGAAACGGGGGGGAAAAAAAGAGGAAAATGAAGGCAGGGGCAACAAGTCAACTGCACCTCTTGTCTCAATCCCTAATGCGTCCGTGTGACCTTCCCAGCGCATCAACCGCCCTGCCAACTTTGGAGCATGCCATTGCACCCGGGTTGTGATCTCGGAGGAGGGAAAAATAATTAAAAAGCAGATATTTAATTAAATAGCAAGAGCTTCTCTTGTCTGCTAACACGAAAAACTTCTGATGACTTCAGGGCAAATTTTACCCGGGGCCTTCTTGGCTCTGGGTGCAGCAATGCCAGGGATCACCCAGGTCTCCATGCAGAGGTGGGGATGCACCGCGGCGGGGCAGAAATGCCCAATTTCTGGCTAAAATGCTCGCGCTGTGTCCATCAGGAGCAAAAGCTGCCAGGATGTCACCTTTGAGGACTCAGTATCGCTGTGAGGAAGAGGGGGTTAAACCCTGGCCTATGGACACTGCACGTGCAGAGCCCCGGCCTCCCTGCGGCTCGTGCAGCGCAGGGGAACCAGCCGGTGCCTTTCCTCCCTTTGGCGAGGGACTGTTCCGAGTGCAGGAATAATTTGGACTTTAAGAACCATGCAGATCGTGCCGAGGAAACCAAAATATCCCGGGGCTTCACCCTTGGCTGTGCAGCACTGCACAAAAGCTGCTGAGCCCCGCATCACGTGCGCTCGCTCCGGACCGTGCCAGGCACCGGCTTGGAGGCGCTGCCCGGCCTCCCCGCTGAAAGTCGCCCATTTTTACACAGATTTAGTCACTCCTGCTCAAAATAGCTTAACCCCCCGGGTTTCCGCTCCGCCAGCCTCGCAGCGCTGGGACAGCGGCAGTGCTGGGCAGAGCGCGGGGCTCTGTGCGCAGTGTAAACACGGCACCTACCCGGCTCTCCTCGACACACCAGGCTCCGGTTTAGCAACACGGGCAAATCCTCAGCAGGGCTGCGCTCCGAGCCGCCCGCTCCCTCTGCTCGCTCCCGAAGCCGCGTTCAATTTTCCCGGCTCCCAAAAGCCGCCACACACTCCACCTCCCGCGACACGCTGCGCGAGCCCAGATTTGAGTTTTTCCTCATTAAAGCGTCGCGCTGGCCCCGCGCTGACCAGCAGCCTCCCTGGGCCCCACGCCCAGCGCAACCCGCCACCAGCCCCAGCGCCAAAACCAGCGTGCCGAGGCCAGCAGCGCTCCAGGCGCCCTGCCCTTGGGCACAGCAGCAGCGCAACGCCTATATGCACATACACCTTCCCTATACACATATACCTTCCCTATACGTATATATACCTTCGCTACACGCATCCAGGCGCCGTGTTCCGCGCGGAGCCGCCGCAGCAGCCCCGGGCTGCCCCTCCGGCAGAAAGTTTTGCAAGAGAAGGCAGCGGGATCGCGGGTGGCGATGGGGACACCGCTGCAACGCGCTGCCCGGCCGCCTCGGAGCGAGCAGAGCTGCGCGACTGCCGCCGCGCACGCCGCAGCACCCAAATAACACACATATAGATATATGGATATTTACGTGAGGGGCTGCATAATTGAGGTACCGGGGTCCAAGAGCCGCCGCGGGGTCCCAGGCGCCCCAAAGCGAGCGCGGAGCAGGGAGCCTCGGGACAAAAGCGCGCTGCGCGGGCAGCGGCGGCGCTCGCTGCGCGCCCAGGGCGCGGGTTGCGCTCCGCTCCCCGCGGGCGCGCGCGCTGGGAAGGCACCATCTGCAGCACAACAACCGCCCATTGTGCCCGGCCGCGGCGCGCGGGACGGGGACGTCCCCGCGGCCGCCC
>JAVCKT010027493.1:1287-15878 GCA_032273925.1 Rhynchotus rufescens | reverse complement strand
TTTTCTCATTACATTAAAGGCTCAAAATTTTCTTGAATGACAAAAAAAAAAAAAAAGAAAGAAATAAATTGCTTAGGAAATCTTAGACAAAATCTTAGACAAAATTCGTTCAATTGTTTTGTGTTTTGGCTGTATGAAATAATAAGCCAAACCACATTTTTTTGTTACTGCCATTATTCAAATGTTTCTTCTTCTAGCCTATTTTGAATAGTCTAGTCAAAACCCATTATTTTCTCTCAACTCTTACTTCTGTAAAAGTGCAGGTTTGCTGCACAGAATGAAAGGCATGATACACATTTAAAACATTACCACAGTAATTGCCACTTAAATGACACATGCTAAAACAGAAGAGTCATTTTGCTGAACCTCTCTGAAGAAACTGTTTTTTGTCTAACAAAAGTGCATAACTGCTAGTTACTTGGAACACCATTACTATCATTATTGCTTAAATAGGGACAAATTTAATTAATAGTTGGTCTCTAGCAGGAATATTCTCTTGTGCAAACATTTTGGATATTCTGAGCACCTAAAATGGCCCTGCTCATGCACACCTACCCTCCTGACTCCCACACTTTAGATATTTCAGACTGGTCACTCCTAAAGACATTGAGTATTGACAGCTCCTAAAGACAGCTCCTAAAGACAGCACCCCTAAAGACAAAGGTATTGACAGCTAGGAATATGGATCCAGTTCAAGTGCAAGCAATAGCTTATTGGGAGTGAAGTGCTGGGCTCTGTGGGTTTGACTTCAAGAATGCCAAGCAATATGGATTATATTCCAAGAAATGGGCATGTCTACCTGGCTTCAGTCTGTGGAAACGGCCCCACTGGGTATGAAGACAAGCTTGGTAGAAAAATAATTCAAACTAAATCATCTAACATGATCTAGAAACCAACAGTCTTGTGGTAGGCAAAAATTTCTAAGCTATTTTAAAATTTGTTGAAAGATTGAACATAGACTAAATTGATGAAACATTTGAATAGTTTCAGAGTGGGTTTATTATGTGTTTAAGTGATTACAAAACCAGCCAGGTTTGGAGAAAAAAAATATGATAAAATAACAGCTTTTGGTTTTTTATTTGGAATCCTACATTTGAGATGGTTTGAATTAGAGATGGCTTTAGGAGAAGCACAAAAAATCCCCAAGGTTCCATTTTTTATTATTTATGAGCAATTAATGAACCCTACAAGCTTAATCTTGTATACCAAGCCAGTATCTATGTTTATTCGTAAATAAATCTGTCAAACAGGGCTGTGATAATTTGTTTCTACCAATTACTTTACAGAATTCCTATTTAAGAGATTCTGGAACTTCCTTTCAGAAAACTGCCTTTAGAGATTTTGAGGGTCTTAATAATGGAGAAATATAAATTTCTTTCTGATTATCAGAAACAAGAGAAAGAAATAGGAAACAGTCTGTCATATAAGTTAAGTATTCATCTAGCCAGGAAACAATTATTGAGTTCATTTTATAGAAAAAAAATACTTTGTTGTATATCCATTCTTATTCTTTCGTTAGTAAACTGAGCAGATCCAAGTTACTCCTCATTTCAGGGCCAATATAAATTCTGTTTCTGTTTACAGTGAAAATATCCCAGCAGAAAGGAAAATGTAGTGTGTGTGTGTGTGTGTGTATAGAGAAAGAAAAGGAAGTAGTAATTTATGGACATGTGTTTATCTGGAAAAGCTCTATTAATTAAATTAAAGATAGTCTTTTGGGAGTAGAATGAGACAAAAAGAGAGACAATTAACTGCAAGACAAGCACATTATGAATCAGATACTCACTTGAGAGTTTAATTATTTTTTTTTACTACTGATGGCTGTTTTACTGGTAACTAAATCATGTCATGTGCAGTTTGTATGGCCTCCCTAAAGTTATAGCATTAGGAGAAATGGGCTGTGCTCAAAGTTCTCAAAGTCTTGCTTTCTTTCCTGAGTTTCTCAGTGATGACCTGTGCTCATCCGAAGACTTTCATCTTAACAAACCCTAGGCTACAATTAAAAACAAGAAAGTCTGACTAGCTGCTAATGTTGTCAACAGCAGTTGCTTTTCTAAAAAATTAAGCCAAATTATCTAAATTAGATGGCATCTGGTTTATTTAGTGTATATGCTAGAATTTAAAAAAAAAAAAAACAAAAAAAACCTGTCCTAATACCTAATAGCTAACTATATAGTAACAACAGAGCAGGGACTCCAGCAGCTCTTTCCAAGATTGCTCCTAGAAAATTAAATAAGAAATCAAGATGACAAATCTATCCCTTTAAATCAAGATGAAGCTTTTCCGTTAGCTTTACACAACAAAAACCAGACCTTTAAAGAAGTGTGGGTGCCTAATTTTCATTAATTTCAAAGGCAGAACAGAGAAAGTTTCTGTTGCAATTAAGAGTGCCTACATCTACTTCTTATTCACACAAACACAACTATTAAATAATATTATTACATGTATGCTATAAATACCATACCATGTTACTCCAAAATGATGCTCTTTTTCAGATGATTCTCTAGTGCTAAAAAAAATTTTGCACCTCTTTGGCATGCACACTGCTGCAGCATCTTCAACCCATTAACAGTCTATGCTGACAAACAGGAGGTCTCCAAGGTTGTTATCCTCTGCAAGCTTCTCCAGCAACTTCAGTACATTCATTCTTGAGGATTTTTTAGTCAATTTATATAGATATGCTCCCCTCTTACTACGTATTACATGCTTTGGGTGTCTTTTTTGTTCTTTTGTTTCGTTTTAAGCAAAGCATTATTGGGGATTACTAGTAGTTCACAGATATCCCTAACCTGCTATGCCTTCACCCCGGTCACCTTACACATTTATAGGCTGGCATTTACACTGAAGCAGGTGTTGGCAACCAGAGATGTAAGAAATCCACAGTGATTCTAGAAGCAAATAATGTATACATTTTTTGTCTCTGCTTTTAATACATGGATGAGGAGAAAATAGCTGTCAACTGATGGATTTCAGCAGGATGAAAGGAACCAGCAGAGCTCAATTGTAGAAGAGGAGTTGAGGCTATATAGTGAAGTGTGGTGGGGGAGGCAGGTGTAATAGGTTGCTTGCACTTGTTTGATTTCCAGGATTCCCCTCATGCAGCTGCAGTGTCATCGGGAGATGTGCTGCTCAGAGCCTGGTGTGTGGCATGCCAGGACCATGTTCTTCACTTTGTACCTTGTATATAAAGAAAGCCAGAGCTAAGGCTCCAAAACTCAAGATTTGAGTTGCATACCACAGGGCTGGGGTTTGTTCACTTGAAATATTTTTTCATGTGTGAGGCTACTTCAGGAGGAATACCACTCCTGGTCCCCTTTTCTTTGGAAACGCTTATTTCAAGGGTCAGATTTCACACAGATATAGAGCAGTTTCCCTTATTTCTCCACCCACGATCTCCCTCTGCTTGAGTAATTTAAATTTACCTAGCTGTGTGGATGCATTTGTATTTATTGTCAGCTCATCTGTTACTTTACAGTTTCAATAATAGCTTTGTACATGTAAGATGAAATTTGTTTTCAGTATATTGTGCACTTATCATTTTCAGGGTTGTTACTGTCAGTACACGTAGAGGCTGCCTCCAGACACCCGTCTCCTGTGTGAATTTTTAGTTCCTCTGCTTGCTGTCTCAGGGAGAAATCTTAAAGATCACACAACCTTCCACTTTGAATATTTTTACCAAAAATAAAACCTGAACATCCTGCTAAGAGTATTCTGATTAATGCACTGACTGCAATTGCCTTACTTCTTCCCTGCTTTTGTAGGATTAAGCCATACACATGAATATAGTTGATAACTGATTTGTCTGTTTCTTCTGTTTCTAAAAATAGTGCCTAGAACACAGGAACAAATGAATTGTGAATGTCATGGGGGGGCTGGATACCTCTTGGGCTTTTTAATCCTTTAAAAATTATTTAGTAGTTACGATAGATGTGAGACTGACATCTTAATACAATGAAAGCCTCAATTTAGCCAAGCTATCAGCAAGGTTCTTGTTATTGCATGATTCTGTGGCAATGGAGTTTTTTACTAAATGAATTCCTTCTTATAGAATAGTGATTAATAATCTCAGCTTCTGTCTTCTAAAACAGCTGTTTCTATCCTCATAACAATAAAGGTCAACTCAAATACATGAACAGAATATAAATAATGTCTTCCTGAGTCTGCAGAACAACCTGAAAAAAGTTAATGGAGAGGTCTCATCTCAAGCCCTCATCTCAAAGGGCTAAGTCTGGAACTAAAGATAAGTTAAAATGTTGCCCTTAGTAATTATCTCTATAGGGAGCCTTTCAGCAGAAGTATACAGTTCTTGTTTCCAGCCTCCAGTCCAAAGCTGTCCCTGTAGTGGGAAAATTAATATAAAAAAATAATATCCCAGAGGAATTTGTTCTCATTATGAAATGCACTTTCATATTTAACTAACTTCAAATGTCTTCATTTCATCTTAATTAAGCTACTGTAGGTTTTCTGCTTTCTTTGTTACATTAGAGTTCTAATATAAAACAGATAGGTCTAGCTTGCTGAGCAGCATGGACTGCCTTAGATATATGGGCACCAAGGTCTTGTGTATAAATGCTACAGCAAAGTACAGTTTCACTCATGGACCCATAAGCTTGTTTTGGTTTTCAGAAAGAATTATCTTTCCAAAGACTGGACTGGAGTGAACTCTAAAAGCCACGATGTAGTTGGTCTTCTCTGTCAGCTGAACCTGCTCACTCTGACGACACTGGCAGCAGTTACGTAAGTGAAATACCTAGTTACATTTTAAGACTTCAGACTTGCAAGTGGAATAGACCTGCTTAGAAGTGCAAAGCCTTCCTCCAAGTCAGACAGAAGCTTGTTGGGGGAACTGGAGAATTGCTGTTGGACCTGTAGAAAGGGCCCAATACAGGCAAGATATTTTGATCTGTGATGAAAGTGTCTCTTGATAGCTGCATTACCCAGAAGTGATGGTGACCAACCTCCTGGGTGAGGCTTGTCAGAAGAAAACAATACCACCATTAACCGTTGTCTTGCAACTTGTCACCAAAGGAAATCAGAGTTATCACAAATGCAGATGTAAATACTAAAACATTTTTTTTCAGCAGTACTTTCCCATAGCAACAGCTAATAAGAACAAAGGATAAAATACCAAGTAAAGTAGAAGAGTGAAGAATATAGGAGAGACATTAATACTAGGTATGCAAAAACTGTGCCCATGCACATGCCTGCTCTTGTGGGGAGCAGGCCAGAAATCAGACTATTAAAGTTCTGTGGTTTCAGTTCCCTCAGAACAGGGATACAATGCATGTCAGCTGTGATTATAACATTTTGTGTGGGCTTCCAGGTCATTATAGACACCAGCAGGCCTTTCACAGAAGGGATATGTGATGGCACTGTGAGGAGGGGCAGAACTGACATGCACCATCTCCTCATCATGCCTGCCCTGTTCAGCACGCGGATCAGACTGCACAGGAAGGAGGGCAGAGGACATAGGACCACTGACCTGTTCCTGGCCAAATCCCTTCCACAATGTGTGAAACAGAAGTAGTGTCAGTGGAATCAGCAATCAGTCTGCTTTTCACTGTGCTGCAATATGTAGTAAATGTATTTTTTAGTTCAGAGGTCAATGGTGCTTGGCAGATGAGCCAGGTCTGTTGTCAGTGACCTTATCACTAATTGCTTCAGAGTTTGTGTCAGGTAATGAGCAAGTTGGAAGTATATTCATTGAAGAAAGGTAACTGTGTCAATGTCTCAATATTTTCATTAACAAAGCAAAAATATATATTAAATTCAGAAATTGCACCATGTAACCTCCTTTTCACTTCAGTTGTAATGCAACAGTTCTTTACATAGTGATCACGTGATCTAAGACTGCAAGATCATGTACGAGCAATGAGGAAGGGCTAGGGTTTCCATTCATAACCTTCACTTTGGCTTCTCCAGACTTTTGTGGAACTTAAACATATTTTTCCAAGACTTTAAATCCTTCAAAATCCTTCTCTAATAATGCTTAATTTTAGTCCGCAGAGTAATCCCTAGGCTTTCACTGGAACTGCTGTCCCTAAAAAAAAAAAATTTCTCTACAAAGCCAAAGATTTTGTGTCAGTACATGGGTAGGTGGCTTTCAATATAACATAGTGCTGAGCTAAAGAGAAATATATATATATATCTGCCAATTATTGTTTCCAGGCTGTAATTTGTATACCCACAATTAATGATCCAGTATTGACTAAATGGGGAGCACCGCTTTCTGTTGGTTGAACATGCAAATGGTTAAGGACCTTGCAGACTGCCGGTTGCAGAGGTCACCTCGCTGATCGCTTATCAAAGCTTGCATAATTAAGCGGGCGACACAGCCATTAACTTGCATATGGGCTTGTATATGTCAAGCCTTAATCTAAAGGTGAATTCAATAATGTTATGCTGATTTGCAGTGCACAAAGCCTACGATTAAGGGTCAGCACATCTGGCTCCTGGTTTGATGTCAGCTGCTAACCTTTCTTTGACCTTATCCCCTGCAGACTTTTTAACTGACTATTGCTAAGGATATTTTACAATATCATCTTGCTGATTCTCACTGTGCAATGATATATTCCATGTAGCGTCAGCTTTGTTAACTTATTTTCCAGATTTCTTTAGTGTATGTGAGATTCTAACATGTTATTTTATTTTTCTAAGCCAGGAGTAAATTGTCATCTTACGCAGGGAAGATGCTAATGAAAATTATAGAAATAAGTTTAATTGTATTTTCCTTTTTCAAAATAACCATATCACATCCATGCACCACTGTGATCCACCTATGGATGTGAGTGCTTTTTGTAACTGTGTTCATGACTAAAATTTTATTCATCCTCAGTGTAGCCATGTGAAACTGAAATAGAGAAAATTTTGCTTATGCTATATAGAAATCATTCACACTGCACGAGATTTCCCACTTTACCAACTTTTATTGTCCTTCACTTTATTCATTCCCTATATTTGGCAGGTTAGTGTCCTATTTCTGTTGTCAATAGGCTCAGGCTTCTTTATATCCTTGAGTAGGGCAGTCCACGTTTGCCGAAGATGAGGACAAAGTCTGATGCATATATCTTTCTGCGTGAGAAAGAAATACGTCTTTCAACTGGGCTTCCCATTTGCATCAGAAAGCAGTGTCTTCATTAGAAACTGTTCCTCATCTTAAATGACTCTAAGCTCCATGCCAACTGACTTTGTTCATAACAAATAAAAATTACAAATGGTAAGATAGGTAATTACAATACTACACCAAGTTATTATGTCATCTGCAAGGATAAAAAGGAAGGAAATTAGTAGTGCAAACAATCTTTCCTTACTTGGAGCCCTGTGATGCTCCTGCCTTGCTCCTCTGGCTTCCTTGCAGTGCATTCTTCCTTCTTGCCATTTCCTCCATCATTCCTTGCTCATCCTTCTTGTTTCCCTTATTTCAGGCTGGCTGAAATGCAACCCTTGAAGAGTTACTCTTTTCCAAAATATACAGGGAGAGAACGAACAAGTTGCAATGCACATAGCTTTGCAGTAATGTGGTTTACCAAATATTTCTCTGATATGGATACAACTCCAGAAGTATACGAGGTAAGTGGGCCTATAATCTAAAGGCAAGACCAACTTTCTAATGCTACATCACCTTTCTGTATTCCAGCAGTATTCATTCGAATCAGCAGATTTCTACTTGGTGTCTAGCATCTTTCCTCAAGTTTTGGAATGTATGGGCAGTACTTTGGCATGTGCATGGCCAGAATAAATTAATAGAGAAAATTGGTTTGGCCACATCAAACACCTTGCAGGAAAATACAGCTCCTTCAAGTGCAGATACTTGCAGAAACAACAAATGCCAGTGGCATTATGGAATAAAGCCATAACTCCTGTACAATCAAATACATAAGAGAAAACACAAATAGAACCAATACTATCTGTTAGTTCACTTTTCTAGGTCTTTTTACTCAGATGTCTCTGAGTATTCTTCTAGGTTGGTCGCTTAGAATTTCTTAGAATATTATCACATAAATGTTTAGGTAATCTATTGACAAGCATATTAAAAGGTGTTATAGATGCATCCATATTTTGTCCTATGCACTGTGGTGGTAGCTGTGTTCACTTTTCTCAGTTTTCCTTTCACGTGCCTACAGCTTTTCATCACTCTGCCTATTTATACTTAACTATTATACACATACATTAAAGCTTTTAGACTGGTGCTTTACCCAATAAGTCATCTTTCCTGCTTCCCAGTAGATGTTGTTCTTATCAGTAGCACCTTCTGTCCAAAAATCTTTCCAAATCTAAATAATAAATACTAAGTAAAATATAAAATAAATATGAAAGATAAAGTGTAATAGCTTAGAGTTATCAGTATGATTGAAAAACAGCTTTCACATATCACATTTCTGTAAAGCCCAATTCAGTTACTTTTGCCTTTATTAATAGTCCCAGCCAAAATTCAAGCCCTCTTTATCACTTAAAGTCTTCCTGGCTCTCAAAACAAGGCTTAGACAAAACCTGTGCCAGCATTCTACATTAGAGCAAATTTAGTCTCTATTACATTACCATTTCTGCTAGATCTGAACTGCTATGCAGTCTATCTGCCTCTCCTGTTAGCTGAGCCTACCTTGTTTATAAACAAAGTGCTTTTCATATGAGGCAGAGATTAGGTCAAGACATTTGTTGGATGTCAGGCTGGCAGCGTTTATTCCAAGTCTGTATCAGTAACTGAAGCCTTCCGTGAGGAGCAGTAACTGGATATGCACAAAGTACGTGTTCTGTTTGCTCACTTCCCATGTTTGGCACATACAGAGTCTTATTTTGGTTCTGTGAAAGTTCCATATTTTTCCCCATTATGAGTCCCCACAGCCCAGATTGATAGTAGACCCAGCTGTCCTTTATAATTACATTTTAATAACTTAGGATGGTTGTTTGCATTTTGGCAACTTGTTTAATGGTGATGACATTTAAATTGTCACAACTAGGCTTCCAAGTTATCAATTTATTAGATGATCAGGGAACTTCACACCTATGGTGGTGCAATTTTTTTGGCTGCAAACTTGGTAATCCATCAGCACATTGATTTATGTAATGAAGGTTATTTCATGGGGATATGCTTTAGCTAATTCAGCCCTGAAATTGATTAATTTTCACAAATTAAAAAGGTTCTGTTTACTTATTACTTTAGATTGACAGGTACTCTAAAGCGCATATACTGTTTTTTGTTTCCTGTTGCTTTCTTCATTTCTGCTTTCTTCATTATCCGCTTTATCTGTGCACACATCCATTCCCCTTTCCTCTCTTTTTGCAAATGAACATGAGATTTGCAGAGTTTCAAAGGATTCCTTCAGAGAAACCCTTCTTTCTCAGGCAGAGAAGTTCAGCACCCAGAAATTACAGACTTTGTACTTGGTGGATTTTTTTTCTTTTTGCTACAAATTAGAGCCCCACAACATAAAGCTGCATCAAAACAGTTGTAAAACTTTTTATGCACAAGTAGGGATTCTGCAAACAGCCGAAAAAGAGACCCGATGTCCTGAGTGTCAAGTTCAATCACAACCCTTGACTCCCTCCCATCTTCCTTACATTTTTGCTTACTCTTCTCTCCCTGCTTCCCATTTCCAACCTGGTGCTTTCAAGGCTGTCTGAGGTCTCCTACCTACATTTGCTTGACCTGCTGCGTGGAAAAGAAGCACCCGAGAGTTTGGCACCAAAAGCGTGTGTGTGTTTTTACAACAAATCCCCCCAGCCCTGACCCAGGAGGAGGCAGCACAAGGAGCAGATCAGTGATGTACAGACTCCTCGGCCACTGTGGTGCCCGGTCAAGGTGGACACGCCAGTCCTCTCTGGCAAGGGCAGGAGGCTGCTGTTTCCTGCCAAGTGGCGGCAATCACTGAAACACTGGTGTCCCTGCGCTGCTGCTGGGGGGCACCACACACGTGCAAGCCGATGTCCTCGGAGTTCTTGGCTACTTCAAAGGACTCGGCCCAGTGCAGGGGTTGCTGGATAATCTTTCTGCTCTGAGAGAACAGGCTCTTATATGTAAACTCTGGAAAAAAATTCTAATGAACACAGTTCTCTAGGTTTTTGACAGGCTTTTTTTCCCTTATCAAGGGTTTTATCTCCAAGCAAGCAATCATTAAGTAAACATATCTGAAAGAAAAGTCATTTCAAGTACAGGCTTCTACTAAATTCCCTAGAGTGCCCATTCTGTAGCCCTTGGGCAAAATCCAGCATGAATTTATCTAAAGAAAAGGTCAACACTCATTAATCAAGTGAAGCCCTGGCTGAAATCTTCACAAGTGGCTGTGCAGATGCTGAGTCACCTTGTTGTAACTGATCTAGGGACTTTATGATGCCAAAAGCCAAAAAGCTGCCAAAAACCATTATTTTACAGATAGAAAGCCAGTAAAGGGAGCATGGAAAGTAATTAAAATATGTATTTCTCAACATCATTGGACACAAATCAAAATAAAAGAAAAAAATTGAATAATCAAAATAAATGTGACAGGTAACATCAAGACAGTATGTATTATTCAGACAGTGAAATAAAGGCTGCAAATACACTCCCATGTATTTTTCAGTAGAGGAGGAGGAAGTCTCCAGGGAAATCCCTTAGGGAATTCATCTCTGACTTTTTGGGAAGTGGGAGGGCTCCTTTCACTGGCTGCAGAACTTGCCCTTCCACCTACAAAGCTGGAAGTTCCCCAGCAGCCTGCTCAGCTCCTGGAAGGTTTGCATGAACACCCAGGCAGAAACCTGAGCTCCTGCGTCTTCCCTCTCCAGGCTGCTCACAGCTCTGCCCGGACAGCCCTCTGCTCCAGAGAGAGCCTTTGAAGTGAGATTCCCGCTTTGAGGATGTTTTAGAGGGACAGGTACTACCTGTTTTGGCTCTGAGCTGCGCTGCCTACTTGGAGTATACGTAGGGGACAACGGGGATCTTGCCATCCTCAACCCTGCTCTGACCTAGAGAGGTTTCTAAGCACCTACCCTTGTCAGGAATGACCAGAGCACTGTGTCAGTGCTGGGCAGTCATCTCCAAGGAGGACAAACAAGCAGTAGGGGGAGGACAGTCACCTCTGAAGCCACTGCAGCTATTTGCAGATTGACTCTGCTTCTGAGCGGACCACTTATCACCAGGGCACGGTATCCCAAGGCCACATATCATCAGGGCAGTCCCAGTAGAGCATGGAGGCATCTCCCACCTCTATTTCAGATGTTAAGAAGGGTGCCATCTACTCTTACCAGTCTGATAAGAGATCCTTCCTCTATCTGCATGCTTGCATGGGTATCCTTAGCAGATCAGCATCTAGAGGGACTACAGCAGCGCTACCTCTAAACCAGGGCAGACGTGAAAGTTGCTGTCTGGAATCAGGCTGAACAGTGATGCCGATTTCTGATGAATATGCAGGAAACAAAACACCATCCCAGCCAGACGCACCAGCTATTACCGCTCAGCTGCTGTGTAACTTCCAGTATGCTCCACAGCTAATGAAGAAAAATTGCCCTCCATTTGTATTTACCTTTGAAGTCTGCTGCTTCCTTTTCAGATCTCAGTAACATTTTGTGTGCCTGAAAGCTTGTATCCAATTCCCAGCTATACTTCCTGATCAAATAAACTGTATGACATCTACCTGAAAACTCTGTTTGGACAGGTTAGAGTAAATACCTTTTGATGAGCAGAATCTGAGCTGGATACCACCTACCCATTATCTACAGACACATACAGCTCTCAGATTTCCTTATGCTCCTCAATACTTTTGCATAACTTGATTATAATTTTTATATTGACTATGTTAAAAAAATGCTTAACACTGTAAAGCCAGCTCAATCCTCCCTTCATTTGCATTTCTCTCTACAGCAGGTTTTTATTTTCATGTGGATGTTTTTAAGGCAGTATAAACAGAAAAACAGGGCAAAAAAAACAGTAAGGGAGATGAAAATCATGTTTGCTGAGAACTCTTGCTAGTTCTTACTGATTTCAAATGCCACTTTAAGAGTGATTGTTTAGAGCATCATATTTGCAACTTACACCGGAACAACCTATATGATGGTAATTTTTTTCTCTATTAAGGCTTTTTTGTCATTAGCAACTATTTCTGTCCTATTCTGCTGCCAGCTCAGGAAGCTAAGGTAAATTTAAAGGATGCAAGTTTGAATTCAGAAGGTTTGAACAGAGCTGGACCCCTATTGACCGAACTCTGTCTGATGCCGGGGCACTGGGTGCGCGGCGTTGGTGGGGGCTGCGTGGGGCACCAGGCACGGGCCAAGGCCGGGCAGTCCCTTTCCCGGCGCTATGGGGGCTTCCCTTGGGATACCGGCTTCCACGGGAAACGCAGCTTCTCTCCTTCTACAAGAACAGAAATAAAGGCACTGACTCATAAAATAAACTCTTAGGATCACTCTTCCAAATGCTCCCCATCCTCAGCTCTGCCTGTCAAGCTCCCTTTAGGGGACACCCTACACACTCCAGTTGCTCAATGTGCCTGTTGAAGAGGCAAGGTTAATACAACAAGACAAAAACATATTGCACGTTTTTGCATTATCATCCATCCATTCAAAAATAAAGAGACTTCCAGAAGCTTGTTATTGTAATTTTTAGAGAAATTCCTTTTCTATCTTCAATAAATGCTTCTTAACAAGGACTGGCAGATGAAGCCTGCCAGCGTTGCTTCTGGATTAGCCCAACTTTGAGGGCTGAGAGCCCGAGCGCTCTGCAAATGGACATTTCGTGTCCCTGGGGCGCACGCTGCTCCCCCGGCCCCGGCAGCTTCGCTGGACAGCAGAGCACACGAGACGGCGCCGCGTTGCTCATCCGTCCTCGCTACAAGGCAGGGAAAAATTCGTAAGGATTTGGATCAAAAACATGTTTTCATAAAAGAAACATTATGTGCACATTTTATAGAAATGGGAAATCATCACAGAATTTTTACAGCTACAGGATTAACAAAAACGCTCTGCCAGCAGCAGAATATACTTTAACTTCATGATTTGTGTAAACTGTGAATGATGAGATGTAAATTATGTTGCTACTGAAAAAAAAAAAAAAGAGTGGTATTCAAGGGAATCATTTCTGTGTGCAGTATTATTATGTTAACAACTTTGAGACTATTTTGGTAAGGATTATTTAACATTCCTGTGGTCAAGCAAAACAAAGATCAGTGTTTGCATATAGACATTTTAAAATCCATTTTAGGTTGTAGCAGGTTACTGTATAATAATATAGCTCTGTAATCAAAACATTTTTATATCATGGTGTGCTTTGACCAATTCACATTATATTCTGTGTGATTTTGATAATTTTGCTTTTTTTTTTTTTTTTTTTAGTTCAATGGAGCCTATTTGCAGCATATTTCACACTTTCAGTTCCTTAACAGCTTGATTTGGTGTATTTTGTTATCTACTGGTGACATACAAAATCCTCAGGCGTTTGAGGATGAAAATGCTTTGTTTTAACAGAAGTCACTCAGTGCAGTGTAGAAGTATCTGGATAAGAAAGAGGTGACTAGACGATCAAAGGCCCCTTTGACTGCAAGCATTACGAAACCTTTTTAATGTTAGTCCGTTTTTCTTTTGGCCCATGTTCAGGCCAACAGACTCTTATTTTCACCAGATGTTTCTTCTTTTCCTTCCGGCAGACTACATGATCAGATCAAGGTCCTCCAGGATATAGTTTTTTTCATCTCTACAAACTGACGGGAAAGCTTCTATGTTTTTCTCTCCATTTGCTCATCCTGATGGCAACTGAACTGCAGAAAGTCTGAAACTAGCTAAGGAATGGTTGCCGTAGGTGGGCTGCACGGAGAAGACAAAGTAAATGTCAGATCAAAGGCTCCAGAAGGTTAAGCTCTGAATTCATACAACAAAAAAATGTTATCAGTTCATATTTCTGTATTTATCTGCCACACGTGTCTTCCTTCCAGTTTCTGCAGCATTATGTCAGGCTCTCAGCCTGTACGGTAAGAGTGGAACAACTGCTTTATATAAAGTAGTTACAGATTTAAATGGATCTTTTAACTGTCATTTATTCTGTTAATTTTCTCAAAGACATAAATTATCCTGTGTATCAAATATTGGATTATTATTTCTTTCTTCTTACTCTATTATTCATATACACCATCATGTACTGGCAGTCTAGGAAATTTCACAGTTCCTCTATTATGTTTTGACATACTTGTAACATTTCTAGGCTAGTCGTAACTAGTTTCCTCAAGATTGTTAATATAAGCAGTATTTCATATATGCTGCTAGCAGACTCCCAGCATTAATTAAAAAAAAAAAAATAACCTTCAGATATGGATGTAATTTGCATCCATGATTTCTATAGCAAGCTCTTCCTACCCAATGATTTCATGTATGTAGAAAAGCCTCAGTATAAATCTGGGGGAAGTAACCATTTTGAAACCTGCTCTACTGCTCCAAAAACCTGTTTAAATGTTGTGCTCTTAAGCAAAGGAAAGATTTCAATGTCACTTTTTACTTATAGGTCAGCCTATGACTAAGCTGCATGTTTACAGTGATAATAGCTGTAATATAAATATTTACATGGTTTATATAGTTAGCAATAAGGCGTAAGCAGTGCTAACTTTATGCGTCACTCTTGTGCTAAGTGTACATGG
>JAVCKT010027491.1:25568-38248 GCA_032273925.1 Rhynchotus rufescens | reverse complement strand
ACTGTTTTTTACATTATTTTGTGGGGAGGTTAGATCATTATTGTGCTATGACAATTCTCTAAACCTGCAGCTTACCTAATAAAGATATGGCTTTTCTCAGAATTAATTTTAAGGAAAAAAAAGACCAAGTATGTACTGTCAAAAAAAACAAGCCAAAACAAAACAAAAAAAACCCCACCCTTCATTCACAGAGAAAACACGTTAAGAACTAAGTTAAATACCTGCATTGGAAAGATATAGGTTAAACAATCTTTCTTCAAATCTTTAGGCAGACATGCTTCCATAGTTTTGTATTCCATGCTTAGCCAAATAAGCTACAGAACATAGGCAGGAGGCCTCAGTCTTTCTTTTTTTAAATTTATTTTTGGTTAGTTAGAGCACTTTATAATAGAAAGATTGACCTCCCAGTTGCAGAAGCTCTCTTGGGAGGTAACACTAGCCATTCAGAGAAAGTAAAAAAAAAAAAAATAGTAAGAGCATATTTATTAGTTCTCCAGCTTCTCCTGTGTGGTGGGAGAAGGAAGAGGCAGCCTCACTGGACCAGTTGGGCTCACAGGCAGTATTGGTGCAGCCTTGTGAAGAGGCAGCATTGCCTGGTGGCCAGAGCATGGAAGACTCGGATGGCGTTCTCCATGAGCTGGCAGCCTGCTTGGAGGTGTCAAGTTGTTTCACCTCTCTTTCTCTGTTTCTCACTGTTCATATAGATCATGAAACTCATAGGGGACAGGTAGCATCTTGGCAGATACTTGGCATAATCCTTTGAGTTAGTAGGGACATTTGAGGGAAATTTTAGCACCTAATGTAATTAAAAATAAGTAGTCAGTGACAGTCATTTAAGCTGCTTTTCAGTGAAAGGAACACTTCTTTGAAACAATAGGGAACTTGTTCATCTTGACTAGGACACATTCTTGTTTATAGTCAGATATCAGAGCAGAAGGAGCCAAAGATTTTAATAAATAATTGATAGTTCATACTTGCTATGACTATGTTCTTAAAGGAAAGTGCAGGTGTAAAAAAAAATGCTGCAGAATATTTGAAAGAGAAGAGATGAATTTAAGATGTAAAATGCCATCCTGACTGGATTCTTCAAGTGAGTATAATACTACACAGAAGATACTCAGTTTCATCAGTGCTGGCTCTCTGCAGTATTTTCTCTACAAAATAATAACTTAAAAAAAAAAAAAGAATATAATCTGCCACTTCATGAGCAAGGTTATATATGAGGTCTCTCGCTTGTTGCCTGTTCAGATCTGTAGTTTTGCCTGCTGAAATAGAAAGCATACACTACCCTGGTATGCTTGTGTGTCTTCGTCCCTCCCCTTTTGAATGTGAGTATCTGTTAAAATAGTGTATTCTTAGGGCCTACTCCCGGTGATGTTCATGAGTAGTCTTCCTGCTTCCCTGCAACATGACCAAACGTGGTTATCTGGCAGAGGTGGATGACTGGTGATAGCTCTATCTACATATATATATATATTTATATATTGCATCTCTGCTTTGCTTTGATTAGGGGAGCACAATTGAGATTTAGAGCAATTTCTGCTTTTGCAAAATCGTCCTTCTGAAACAAAAGTTAGCTGTGAAATTCATGCCTGCAGCTTGATAACAAGGCAAGGAATAGGTTCACCAATGCTGAAAAAAGCTTTGAACATTTTGTCCTGCACAATAATTAACCAAAAACATCTCTAGAGAATCCTCTCTTTGCAGAGAGAATGGAACCTCTATCTTGTTCTCCCATGTAGCCCCCCTAGGACAGGGCTTGATAGCTGTGGATGTGATGTGCTGAGAGAGGGGCCTGGAAATGCGTGGGAGAGGACTCAAAATCATCACAGCTCCCAGAGGGAATCAGAGCATCTCCAGATGAACCAGCCCTCATGAACCTTAATACAGTTGAGCTTTAAAATTGCCTTGCAGCTTCTTTCTTGGAAAAGGAAAAGAAAAAAAAAAACAGCAAAAGTTACATGAAATCATTTTGAATGATGGTTTCATTATTCAGCTCCAGTGAATAAACTTCCTCTGGGCTTAATTTGAAGCTCAGCTTTATACTGTATAGAGTCAGGTCTCTGTTGGAGTCTCTTTCCCTGTAGTTGGCCTTAAGAATTAATTCTCTTTGCCGGCTCTCTGGCATGAATCTGGGAGTCAGGGCTTGTATTTCTTTGCCTGAGCTGCTGCTCTTGTTGCTGTTCAGGTTCCCCCAAAAAAGCAGATGCTGAACTCTTCATCCTTAGATGTGAATCTTAAGCTGCTTTTTTTGGCAAACTCCTGATACCCCATGCAACTGTCTGCTCCTTCCTGTGTTCTCTGCCCCTTGGCTTCTCTCTCACATTATATCCTTGCACAGCCTGGAAAGCAAAGCAAATGGGGAGTGCATAGGGTCAAGAGAAAGGAGCCTAGGTGCAAAGCAGAAAATTGCCTTTGCCATCCCCTGTGAACCTGGCAGCCTTTGCGAGACAGATGAGAGATTGTGAGGCTGTGCAGGGGGCTGCAGGGCTGCACCTATGGATAAGACACCTATTTGATGTTTTTTATGCTGTGTGACCAATGATTGGTGTTAATAGTGCTCAGGCAGTGGGTGCTTATGAGCCCCTTAGCTCTGCAGTGAAGGCGGGAGGAGGATTCTTCTTCTGAGGAGTATTTGTGATGCTCCTGCTAAGATGATGCTTTTTTAAAAGGGACTGTTTGGAAAGACTCCCTCATCTGCAAGGACACTCCATGATGCAGCATGTCCCAAATCTCACGTGCCTGTAAATATGTCAGCTAAGATGCAGAAAATCCAGAGGATCAGGCCAGCATTATTTGGGAACTGGGGAAGGAAGATTTCTCACCTTCATGCTGAAGAATGCGTGAATGAACTGATAAATAAGTAAATACATGTGAGAGGAGGTGGAAGAGGAGGGCGAAAGTCCAGTCCAATGCTTCATAAACTTCATTGCCATGTTAACCAGATTCACTCCTATAGCAGACCTGCTATGCTATCACAGTGCTTTAATGTTTAATTCACTTTGATTTGGATTACAGAAATATCAAGTGTTTCTGCAGGCAAACCAAGGCATCTAAGGAGCCCTGTTGGGAATAAAGCTCTAGAAAGACCTTCAGAGAAATTAGAGATGGGGCACTTTATTGGTTTTTATTCCAGTCCTGCAGTTCTGCTCCGTAGCTCCGTTTTTTCCCCCGTGCATTTAAATGAGTGTAGGGGGCAGATTGTTTTTAATATCGTGCCCTCATTTCTGTGCATGACCTGTGGAGGCTGTCTATAGCGAGATTAGAAAAACAAGCAAATATTTAATTTTGTGAGGGGGAGGGGAGAGGATGCAGAGGCCCTGCTGCTGTCAGAGTGCGTAAGACCCTGCTGCAAAAGCAACACGGGGAAATCTTCCCATCAGGAGAAGAGGCTTGATCAGCCCTCACATTCCAGCTACCTTCAGACATTCAGGTCACAGGCATTTCCTAACAAACCCTTAGGAAAAAATAACAGCCATTAGCTCTTCCGTCAGTGCCCTGACAAGTGGGTGGTCGGATAGGAGTGAGGTGTGCCACCGAGTCACTGCAGGCTGCTCCAGGGAGCCTACCCGCAGCTCTAGGCCTTTCTGCCTCCCTGTGACTGTGCAAAGGGTTTGGCTCTTGTGGTACAGACGTCACTGTAGATGTGGGTGTAGGCATGGGTGTAGGTGTGGGTATAGGTGCAGGTGTAGCTGTGGGTGCAGGTGTCGGTGTAGATATGGGCACAGGTGCGGATGTAGGAGTAGGCACGGGTGTAGGTGAGGCACCTGGACTTTGCACCAGGAAGAGGCAGGCAATGCCTCTCCCAGCTGACACTCGCTCCAGCCTCTGAGGCCCAGTACCAGCAGGCTGGGAAGGCCTGGGCCCACTGCCTCCACTTACAAACATCTCTCCCCCTGCACCAGTCTTGAGTCATGGCAGTGGCAGCTCTTGGTGCCTGTGTGCCAGTTCCAGGCCTCACATGCATCGTCTGGCCCAATTATCTGAATATCTTTGCACCATGGGTACCAAAATCGGAAAATCCTAGTATGCAGAAATAACTGAAATAACACATCAGTAAAGGTTGGTAGAGTTATTGCAATTCACACTCATTTTCCTCCCTCAAACTCTCTATACAGTTATCATGGTGGTGCAGGCAGACTGCATGTGCAAATAGCTGAGTTGTAATTTGCAAGTGCAATTAGTTGGTTTTGTGAGTGCAATCACAGTAATTGCAGGAGCTGAACATATGTGTTTCACTGTTTTTCATCGGCAGAGCAAAGACTAATTAAACCTTAATAATAGTGTTAACAGCAAAATTAACGTATATATGTTTGAGACTACAAATTATTTGGTTTACTGCAAGTTACTGGAAGTGTGAAGGAGACAAAATGCATGTTAAAAAAGGGAAGCTTGCTGCATTTTCTTTGCTGCCCCTCCCCCAGCTGTTGCAAAGTTGGTGTCATAGCTGTAGCAACACACAGATTTAGGCATGACTGTGCAAGGATTAGGGTTTGTTGTAATGAAATCTAGACAGCGCATGCTAAAAGACGACACATAATGCGGGAAGTCATTCTCAGCTTCTTATTACTGCTAGCTCTGCAGAAATGTTTGCAGCACAGTGCAAACAATGGGGGAAATACAGCTCTATCCAAAGTAGTTTGCCAGTATGAGGACAGAGATTTGGCGATGAAACAGTGTAGAGATAGTAGCATGAATCTGACAGAAGTAGGAAGGCTTCAAGGGAAAATAGGTTCTGTGGAGATTTAGGGCATTAGGTAAAAGGAAATTGGAAGCTGTTCCAAGTATAGTGGGTGGTATAAAAAAAAAGTATATAAAAATAAAGTTATGAGAGAACACTAGAACACTACAGCTGTAAAAATTTAGCTCAGATATCTATTCTTTTTCGTCATAAACCTAAGAAGTTGCTTTTCTTATCTTGGGATATTATGGATGCCCATAATACAGCATGAGGATGATGGTAAGTTTCTTGATGTCTTGATGTTTTCTGCATCCACAGCACAGCTTTGTCCCTCCATAGGTGCACTGAGTAGCACAGGGAACAAAGTGTTGGCCAGAAAATACATCTTGTTCTCTTCAAATAAATGGAGCTGAAACTTGATTCACTAATAGTGCTGGTGGTCTATCAGCCCCTTATCTAAGCAGGACACAAACCAGCTGCTTCTTACAAGCTGCTATCCATTATTTAAATCTGGAGACTTTGTTTTCATCCTAGCAGCGGCCACCTTTGAGCTGTCTTTACTCTTTAATTAGCCCTTTCTGTCTACAGTCCCTGATTCACTTAGTGTCTGAAAAGCAACAAAGTTAGCGTTCATCAGGACAAGTTACACCCTTCGGTGGGAATTTCAAAGCTGTAGATTTCATAGTGGTTAAAGACAGAAGAAAATGATAAGACTCTAAGCTTGAAGCGCAAGGTGAAGCTACAAAGAGAGGGAAGCACAGAAATAGGATTCTTTAATATCATGCTATCGTGGTTGAAGAATCAATCATGACTCCATCACAGGCTGAGATGGCTGCTTTATCAGGCGTGAACCTCCATTTATCCTCCTTTTGGTGAAGGTATATGAAAAATGACTTGTGGTTACTCCTAGGTGGGCCAGCCTGCTGTTGAGATCAAGCATCTCTAACGCAGTAACATGTAGGAGCTGTTCCCTGACTCTGGCTTTTAAGAGCTGCTGGAAATACTTATCTTGATCTCACACCTGTACTGTTTAGGTCACTAAACTTGCAAGAAAAGCTGGGTAGGTATGGAGAGGGGGCAAGCACAATGAGGTGGTACTGGGGGGAAAAAAAAAAGTTTACAGCTGCCCTTGTATGTATTTATTCTGGAAAAACCTCTGCTCCTAAAGGAAAAAAAAAAACGCCTTGTGGGATTGTATATCTACTGGACCTTGACTAAGCCAAATGGGTGCACAGAGGGAGAATGATGAAGTACTTTGCAGGATCTGCAGAAGGAGGTGGGGAAGAGAGGCTTGTAGCAGAGCCTCCCATTTTCCATCCCATGGAAAATGTTCCATATTCCAGGATTTTGTACTTGTCTTCATGTAGTGAATTGGCAGGCACTTGCTCTCATGTTTGGAGACATACTCTCCAAAAGGAAATTGCCTCTGCTATTTGAGGCAAGGGTGGTTATTTTTCTTCTCTTCAAAGTATGCGGGGAGGTGAAAGCAAGAGCCCTGTGGCCATTTGTGGGTGAATCTGGCTGACCAAAACCACATTTTGGACAGCTGGATTCTCCTGCAGTTATTGATGTTTTGATGATGGTTTACAGTTCCTGTGTAAGTAATGCTTAGCTGTTGTTTAGTGAAGGCTGCAGCTAGGCTGGCTGTCTTGTAGGCTGGTATCTTATGGGAGGCCTAGGGCAAAACAACTGCAAAGGGCAAAAAATGCCAACTCCCTCCTCCCACGCCCCTGTTCTGCAGACAGCAAAACTACTGAAAAGGTTAAGGAAGGGGGGAGACTTGATTTGGCTTTCTCATATGACACAACTTGAAGCAATTTTCCTATTCTGTGCAAGGATGATACGAAAAATTGCATGAAGGCTTTCATAAAGAAAAAAATCCAGAGGGATAGTTAATAAACTGGTCCTAGGGACTTGAGGAGTGAAGTGGGCCGTGAATGTGTTTCTATTTCCTGTGTGAACCTAAAGTCAGGTATTAGCTCGGCAGCATATTCTGCCTCCTTCTTCTCCACTAGTCCTACCGCAAGAGGTAGTGCCTGCAAAATGAGGCTGTGAGACTTCAGGAGGCAGAGCACTGACCTGACCTGCCAGCAAAGTGTGTGAAGGTGCAGTGTTTTGGCGAAATCGCTTGCAGCTAAAGCAAGGCTTCCATTACTCCACTGGGGTCATGATTTCACCCGTGTATCCTTCCACTCTTTTGAGTTGATGAGGCCAACTTTGCATGTCTAAAAGATTGCTTTTAATATTTTATAACCTGTAATGCTGCCAATCTGTCAGGTGACATTATTATTATTACTATTTTTTTTTAAGTGGCTTCCTTAGGTCAGACATGTATTTTAATCAGAAGGCTACAAAAGCATAAATGAAAGGAATGAGACCTTCCTCCTGGCTCCCAAAGTTGTTTGAGCCAAAGAGGGCACACCCTGTTTGGACTTTTAGTGCATGCATCAGCAATCCAAGAATACAGTGGTTTCTTTGGAAACATTAGAGTTTGTCTGGTCAGTGTGATGCCTTTAACATGACAGAGCTGGTTTCAGGCCTGTTGTTTCAATTTTTCTTCAAGAGGCCATTTTTCTGAGATGTCCAGACTTTCAGGGAATAGCAACTGCCTTGCAGATATCAGACATGCCGATTATGATAGGATGTAGGAGTCTTTCATAAAAAATTTTAAACGCA
Source organism: Rhynchotus rufescens (assembly GCA_032273925.1). Taxonomy (NCBI): domain Eukaryota; kingdom Metazoa; phylum Chordata; class Aves; order Tinamiformes; family Tinamidae; genus Rhynchotus; species Rhynchotus rufescens. Next base: position 30,891 of record JAVCKT010027491.1, on the reverse strand, counting down.
GTAATAGTTTCTGCTCAATTAATTTAAATTCCTTCCCCTTTAAAACCTAAGTATTCTAGAATCCTATAGTAAAGATAAATGTATTCCAAATTATTTTTGTTTTAAGCGCGATCCAATACTGATGATTTTGAGAAGTAATCTGACTGGTTGGGAGGTAGAGTGGATGTCTTGAGAGACCTCCTGCTTTTATAACCTTGCAGACATCAGACCGTATTATTGCAGCCTCTAAGAAACTCTTAAACAGTTAGGCTCCAGATTCAGATTTGTTATGATTTTGATAATATTCTGCCTTTATCATTACATCTATTGGAAAATATATCAGCTTTACTGTTGTGCATTTGATCTTTGCTTCTTACTCACATTAAGTGATTATTTTTCTCTAAAAAAATTCATTTTTGCTCCCTTGCCCCTCTACTCCTTCACAAATTTGAGAGCAGTCCTGCTGGCAGCAGCCACTATCTGATCCTACTAAGAACCTCCGGGGACCTCAGAACTGTGTGTGACGTGTTATCCACATCCTCGCCCTCAGTGCTTATCACACATGCATTTAAAAGAAAGGTGGCAATTTGGAGATTTGTGTATGCCACTGTGTCTTAATGCCAAGAATGACTGAGCTCTCTGTTTCTTCCCCTACCTTGTATAGGGTGGAAGAGACTAAAAACTATAGTTTTTTGTACGGTCCCTGTGATGTTGCAGAGCTGGGCTGATCTTATGTGTGAGACAATTTTAAGATTCAGTTATTTGTCAGATTTTGGGGAAGAGAGGGTAGTCTTGTAAAGGAAGACTTGGCCAACTTTGAGAGGCTTTGCTGCATTATCGCATCAGTCTGTGTTATTCCTGGCAAATATCCCTGGGTAGCAGGGAGTAGCAGCTCCTGATTCTAGACCATGGGCTGAGCTTGAGTGTCACTGCATTTCCTCAGCGTCTCTTTGGAAGGGGTATGAATTTGTGGCACCCTCTAGATGATCTACCTGTACTTCTCTGTGCCCTTGACAGTAACATGCAACATAGGGAGTCTTTTAGGGAGAGGTTTCAACAGTCTTCCCTCCTCCCCCGATGTGAGGCTGCAGGAAGAGGCAGCTACAAATGCAAGGATTTTGCCTCTATCAAAGGGATGCAGAGAGAGAGAGAAATGAAACTAAGGGGAAGGTTCCCCTTAGTGTAATAGCAACAAGGAGGAGGATCTGAGAGAAAGCAGGTAAGATATATTCCAGTATTATGAAGAAAAAAAAAAGAGTGTTGAAGAAGAAAGTAATCACTTTATGCTTGTATTTTTCACTAGAATAAATGCTGTATGGGCCTTCCAGATTGCTATGGGGATAAGACCAGTATGTAAATATTGTTGCTGCAACTTAAAGACAGAAACCAGAAAACTCCCTTTTTTTTTTAATGAAGAGAACTTATTTGTGAAAGATAGGTCCCCCACAGAGTAACTTGTTTTCAGATGATGTTTCGTATTATATGGCACAATAAAGCAATAAAGCACAAAGTTTCTAAAATAGAAGTAATTCTAGTTAAATAAACAAGTAATTCATGTAATCTTAGAAAGCTCAGGCTGAAGGAGACCTCAGAGGATCATAATGTCCATCCCCTTGCCCTCAAGCAAGTCAACTGAAGTCATGTCATTCTCAGTAGGAGTTTGTTTAACTCATTCCAAAAAGCTTCTGGTGTTGAAGATTCCCTAGTTCCTCTGGTCGGCTTGTGCCAGTGGTTCACTAGTCTTCTCATTAGAACATGTCTCTGAGTATCTAACCTGACTTCTCTTGTCTGCAGTGTAAATCCCTTAAGCCCCTTACTTACATAGAAGAATGAAATGGATTTTTCTGTTCACCACAGCAACCTTTATATATGGGAAGACTGTGGTCCCACATCCCTTCTTTTCTTGAGGTTGAGCAGTACCTGCTCTTTCACTCTGTACTCCTCTGTTATTTTCAACAGACCCTTCATTTTCACTTCTTTTCTTTGGACCATTTGTAGTAAACAATTGTGAAATTAAGTCTGACATAAAAAGCAAAAAACATGGTGCAGCGATATTCTGGAGTAGCCTTTGGTTGGAGAGTCTGAATGCAGGGGCAGTGGGCAGCGCACGGCCCCTTGTGGTTTTGGCTTGGATCAGATGGTCTGCATACAGAAATTGAAGGTTGATCTAGATTGCTCTGAAATGAGTAGCCAGCAAAAACTCCAGAGAAACAGGTTTATTTGACCATATTTGTCTACTTGAAGTGCATTGTAACATCCAGATAATCATAATCTAGACTTGAAACACCATAAGATCATTTGTAAAAACCCAGATTTTAAACATGGCAATGCATTTGGGTTCTTTTTCTTATCTTTCATTTTTTGTACCTTTAAGTTATCTCAAAATGCTTCTTCACACTTAGGAGGTTTGACTTTTTTTTTTTTTATTTTTTTTCCCCTTTCCCTTCCTATCATTAAATGTTGGTTTTAACCTCCAATTAATCACTTGACTCCAGCAGCTTGGTCTGTAAGAAAAACACCATATGTAATTAATAAAGTTGTAGTCATTGGATGTTCTTGGAGACTGACTAGCCTGATTAGAAATGTGATCTCCACCATTGCAAAATTTAAATCTAGTTTTTTTTTAATAATACAGATATATTGGAAGTATACATTGATTAAAAATAATTCAGAAATATGCTGTATTTGCTTTCTGTTTATTTCCTTGCCCATGACTTAAAAGCAGAGTGGAGTTACTGTTCACTGCCAACATTTGGCCAGTTCACTTGAGCTTCTCTTACTGTTTTTGTGGGAATATAGAAGGGATAACTGTAGCTTGAGGGAAGATGCTATTCTTCATCCCTATTTGGAGGGTTTATTGTTCTCTATACTAAGGATTATTTTATAACAACACTTTGAGTTGATTTGCTGTTTTAAAGATTGTCTTCTGTTGAAATCCCTACTTCCTTCTTCTTGTTTTCCTGCTGCTTTCTGCCCCACCGGGCCTTCTACTTTTACTGCTTGGATTAAGATTCTTCTTCTTGCAGTCTTTGCCAGCTGACCTCATCATTGTCAGGGTTCTGTTGTTCTCCTCTCTCTGCCCTTCTCCTCACTTCTGTTTTTCTGCACATGAAATACTACAGTTTCCAGCACAACTAGACTAAGAGGAAAGATGTGAGATTAATCAAGAGAATCTAAATTAAAAGCTATAAAATGTAAGTCAGATTGGATGGTTTAGGATGTATAGCCTTACTTTGCAAATCACTAGCATTGGCTGTGAAGCCCCTTGATGAAGTGGATGGGTGGTCTTGTCTGAATAATGAGCAGGAAAGATTGTAATTTGTATGCATTCCCCACAATCCCATCTGGCAGATCCTTTCTGGCAGCCTTGGTATGGATGCCAAGATTGAAATAGCACATTAATATCTTATTGCCTTGTTAAAGAACTTCTTTCCATGGAGTGATTATGCCCTGCTGGTAAGGAGAGTCTAAGGCACTGCTCTCAATAGGTTTTCTCCCCTTTTAAAAAGTGTGTACTCACTCTGCTTATAGAAACCAACTTTTCCTTGATCCAATCAGCATGTGGTCACATAAGGTCCCATATCAAGGGCTTATTAAAATTATACTCTGAGCTTGAGAGAAAAAACAAGAGGTTTCTGGCCCTCTGACCTCATTCTCCAGCCTCCAGTATTTGTGCTGAGGAATGGAGAGCATACAGTCCCAGGATATTGGAAGGGCAGACTGTGCTGAATAAAACCCACTAAGGTAGTTCTCCCAGTGGTACAGATGAGGAGGTGGAGGCTGGTGACATGATGGCTCATGTTGTCCGTCCTTGTCCTCGCCTTTCCTATGCCCACCTACATGCCAGCTGCAGGTGCTCAGGGGAGCACATTTGGAGATTCTGCTGAGCTATGTGGGGTGTGTAATACTGAGAAGTTGCCTCTCCAAAGAGACCACGCAGACAAAATTTGGACAAATTTGGACTCTTGTAGGGCTAGGCCCTTTTGTTTTTTTATAAAGTGCTTTCACTATATTGATTATTGATTAGTATTGAAATGGCTTTGTTGCTAAGTTCTTGTGATATAAAGTATTCTTATGTTAGCATGGCTGAATCTGTGCTACTACTTTAATTATACTGGTATAACATCACAACCCCAGCTGAAATAGTCGACCCATCATAGAAACTTTAATTAGAACAAGCGTTGGAGGAAGTAAAACCTTGAGGGACTGACTAAACTTGAACTATGAAGTTATTTTAACTAGCCCAGCTGATTCTTACCTGAAGCAATTGATGAGGCTGCTTACCTTTTAGAATGAAGTAGAGAAGACCAAGAAGATAGTCTAGTAGCTCCAGTAGAGTGACAAGTGGCTGAAGGCAATGGGAGAAGTCCTCTCCCATTGCAGAGAGTCAGCCCTTTCCCACTAGCAGATGAGTCCACAGGAAGTTCACTGAGGAGGGAACTATGTCAACAGGCATTTACATGCACACTAAATAATTATATAAGAAGCCTTCTCTCTAGCAAGTTACTGCAGGATATGCTGCAGTTCAGCAGAGGAGAAAATAATATTGTTTGTCTGCAGATGTCTGAAGACCTCTTTTCTGAGTGCTGTTATGTTATACATATGTGTAATATGTTTAAATTGATGAATGAAACAATGCATGAGCTTCTGCTAGTGTTTTAGGATTTTAACACAGTGACCAGTGAATTGCAAATGCAAATTCTAAGTAAACTCAGTACATTATATTTAGTTTTTGGTAATAAGTAAGGTTGGAGATGATGAAAGCCAACTAAGGAGCACCCTTGAAATTAACATTTGCCTTCAGTTCCCCCCAAATAAATATTAATAAACATATTGGCTCCTCATTTTTATAACCCTTTGTGTATGCTAATATTTCTGCTCTGTTTTTATGCTAATGGTGACAAGGTTAACTCAAGGACCATTCCAGCAGTCTTCAGAAATTGCACCTTCTAGAGGAATTTTAGAGGAATAGAGGAGCTGTCCTTGTAGTATTGTAGTTCACTAGATTATCAGATTGATGCTAGGTTGAGCTAGTTGTGAAATAACCTTTGTTGAAACAAATCATATTTTAAGAGCTTTAGCAAACATTTCACTGGGATTTGCTTCTCTGAAAGTCTGATTTTATTAGTGTCATGGCATAACTCTTCTAAGCCTATTCCAAACTCCTGCATGCTTCAGCCTGAGAAGGTGGTGTGACACCTTCCAGTTGCAGAGCCTGTTTCTCTCTCTCTTAGGTGAGGTTGTATAGGCAGAGGAGATGTCCTCACCACCATCCTTTCCCCAGTCCTTTCCTTTCCTTTCCTTTCCTTTCCTTTCCTTTCCTTTCCTTTCCTTTCCTTTCCTT
>JAVCKT010027488.1:5255-15316 GCA_032273925.1 Rhynchotus rufescens | reverse complement strand
AAAATACCACAACCATCTTTGGCAACTGTAGTAACAATAATGATAAGAAGATTATTGTTTTTTCTCCTTTTCAGCACTATTATTTATATAAATTCATAGAGAATTGAAAAAAAATGAATTTCCTTTTCTTCTGGGCAGAAGAGTGAACTTACCTCAAAAGCCCCTGAAGTGAGGAGAGAGAGGCATGCCTTCTCTTCCAAGTCCATCAGCATTTATTGTATCTCAAAACAATGCAATTTTGAGGAAGAATAGGCATTAATCTACTTCATTTTGCTTCCTACTGAACATCAAAAAAAGATGGGCTGCCTGTCTACATTTCTGCATCCCTTTCAGCATTCAAGTCTTCTTTAGTATCTCACAACCATATTGTTGAGTATGGACCCTTGGTAGTTTCTCATTGTGTTTGTAAATCTAGCATATTGTCAAGTCATGTTTTCTGGATATGGTTTTTGCCACCTTGCTCGTTTGAAGCAGGAAAGTTATTTTATGGATTGGATTTTTTTTTTAACTTCTACAGGAGATAGTATTTCTAAGGAAAAAAAAAGAGATTTGAGAAATAAAGAAATATTCATTCCTGTCGTGACTTATTATCAGTTTTTAGCACTGACTGAAATTGAAAGGGTCAGCTTTTAGAGGTAAACATGATTAATAATCTCAACATTTCTGCAGTGGAACTTTTAGCTCATAAAGAGAAGGAGGAACTATAAGTCTTTGCAGACCAAGAAACATCTCATCTCTGCTCATAGAGAAAAAGCAAGATGATTCAGAGGTGGGCCGAGACCTGAAGATTAGGCCGAGCAGAGCCAACTCAGATTTACTGTTTATATCAGATGATGCTATTTAACCCTTTTCTGGTCTCAGTAAAGAACTTGGTTTGTTGCAGGGCAAGGGAAGAAAGGTAGTGCCTGGCTATTCAGTTTCTAATGTTTCCAAGTTTAATAAAGAAGCATTTTTAAATATATGTGTGTCTGTATTTAATGCTCCAATGCATTTTGAATAAAGTATCTTTATTTCCTAGTTACTGTTACAGCCTGTATTTAATGACGTGGGAATAAAAAAACACTCAATGACAAACTTCATCATTACGATTCTTAAAAAAAATACCTTCTTGGTAAGAGGTTCTGCCTTTTCATCTGCACACATCGAACAGACATTTAATATGCTGTAACTTAATTCTGAAACATTTAATATTGCAGATCACTGTTGAAACAGGTCTTTACAAAGGCAAAGTGATTATTGATGCCAATTATGACACTTTGGTTCAGTGTTTCAATAATTGCCATATGTGCTACAATCATTTTATAGCTGAGCAAATTATCAGTGATAATTGACTGTGAGTCTTGAACAGGCAGCTTATCCAAGTTCAGTTCAGACAACAAAGGTGCAGAAGAGCCAAAGTGATTTAAGTCCTCGGTTCAATGTGTCATACCCTCCCTGACATCACTTTATTTTTTAACCATCATCCAATGGACCGCATAAGATATATAGGGGTTGATGGCTTAGGCTGCTGAATTTATGAGTAGAATCTCTTGCTGAATTGTCCCATAATTGGGTTCTTAAAATAGATTTTCTAAGATAAGTGCAGTTGTAGTTGTGTATTGTAGCCAAGTTCTGATTTTTTTCATAATGTGAAACAGACATAGGAATTTATAAGGAAAAGTATAATGGTCAGTGATTAATGATGATCATATAGATTAACTGTCATAATTAGACTGGCAAGGAGACTAATAGGCCAAAGAGGAAATAGAATTTTATGAAAATTCATTAATGCTAAATTTAAGCCTTATATTCCAGCATACAAGTTGTTCACTGTTAGAAATGTTGCAGGATTAATTAATTTATTTAAATCTTTTCAAGGAGATGATAGATTATCTAGCTCAATACTGAAACTAGTATTTTTATTTTCTATGATTAATGAACAATTTTATCATTAGAATAACTCATTTCTTGCTAAAATCTTTCTGTATTCAATTCATTATCTACATTTTGTAATGATCTGAAATTCTTTGTTTAGAATTTAGATTTTCCATTCCTACCTATTTGATGCAAGGTTGTTTATTTTCACTTATGTGCAATTTTTGCAGAATTTATTTTTTGACAATAAATATGCTGAAATTATATCAACTAATCAAAATTAGACTATTATTAATTATTGTATACATGTTTTTAATGAAAATGAGCATGATTGTTACTAAATAAACATATTAATGAAAGAAGTATGAGTAGAAGTAGAAATGATATGCAAAAAAGACAGAGCTCTTAGGTGCATGTAATCAAATAAAAATATAATATTCATACATGTTCAATAAACCAGGACAAAAATATCAACCTCAGATAGCTACCAAAACCCTTGAAGTAATATGATATATCTGAAGTCATGTTGAAAAATATTGCTAGTGCATATGGTGTTGTTAAAAGCACCCAAGAAATAGCAGGGTTTGGGTGTTTGTTTGTTTAGTATCACCTCATCTGGATCCAGTATCACTGATACAGAGTGAAACAGGAGAAAAATACACTAAGTATAACAAGAGCAGGAATTAAGAGAACAAAGCTGGGGGTGAAAAAATGGCTTTCTAAGTGTGAAGTGGACTTGATCTCTCTCAGGGATACTCCTCTCAAACCACTTTGTGTCAAACAACTAGCATCGGTGAAGTTCTCAAGCTCTGTAGACAAAACCTCACACTTAGATACACAAGTCCTATAGTGCCATTCAGCCAATGTATCTTCATTTGATTTTTTTTTTCCTCAAACTATCTGAAATAGGTTAAGCATAATCCTTTTTTTCCTCTTTTTTTTTTCCCTCCCCATTTACCTTTCAATGGGAATAGAGACAGGCAAGAGGGATGAAGAGAGGGATGAAGAGAGGTATCAACAGTATGAGAGGCTTACACACTGCTGTAGGATTGGCTGTAAAGCTTCATTCACATACATTTATTTCACAAACACGCACACACACAAACATACACAAATGAAGATATTCAACCACTTTGAACAGATCGTCATAACTGATATAACTGATTGTCTGGCCAGCTTTCTCCTTAGAGTTCCAAGTTATAGGGGTAGATGTGTAATCTAGGGGTCTTTTCTGGCTGCCTCTATTAAAAAGCTGGCACTCGATACCAGCTGCACTAGGCAGGGTGCCTCTATCTTTAATAGTGCCATCAACAATTCTGTAGATGTACATTGAGTGCACATGGGATCAAGAGATAGTCTCTTGCAGCACTGAAATTTCCATAGCTGGCCACAGATGATTTTATGCTAATCTTTTACATCAGCTCTAGTCCTTTAATCAGGATGATATTCTCTCATTGATATGCTCCTAGTTGAGGAGAATTAAATTTGCTTTGATGGCCCTTTCCCTTCGTGTAGAAAAGCTGGGGACTAACTGGAACAGCAGTACCAATGGGTATTTTCATGGTAGAGGGTTGTTCTGTCATCAGGGCCTTTCCCCTGCCCATTGTTTCTTTTTTTTGTTTGTTTGGTTTTTTTTTTTGTTTCTCCCTGTATTGTTACAAAGAGAAACATTAATTGTATTTTCATTTTATATGGACACTAAATACAAGGAATTCATAAATGGTTGTGGTACTTTTTCCCCTTCCCCTCCTTTTCCTTTTTTTTTCCCCCTTTTCAGTAGGATCTACAGGAAGAGAAGATGAATGTTAGAAACTGTATGCCCTGTCCTGAAGTGATGGGAAAGGGGTTCTCTCTTTCTTGAAACAAGAAGGGTCACAAGAGAGTAGGCAGAATCTGAAGCCCTAGGAAGTCTAGCCTAGGTGTTTGTGGATCTGGAGGCATTACTTCTAAAGTAATAAATGTTACTTTCCTTTGTTAGCATAATTTCCTAGACACATGCTCTACTGGTGGCACCTATGTCTTTCTCATCTGCTCACCTAAATAAATCTGAAAAGAATGGAGGAAGCTAATTGTTGCCTGAATCAAATTCTCATATACGTTTACTTCTGTGATATATGCCACAGAGAAGGAAAACTCTATACCTTCTGTTCTTCACATATCTAGCTTCTTGGAAACAGTGGACATTGTTTACTTAACTATCCAGTGAAGAACTGCTAAGTGGGAGGTTAGAAAGGGAGAAAAATGAATCAGTTTCTCCTTTCTAGACTCCTAGACCTATATATGTTTAGTCTCACTCCTCTCTACCACAGCTTAAGACAGGGATCATCAGACTCACATTGTAAAAGGTCTCAAGTTTGACAGCCGAGAAGAGCATGGACACTAACAAAGACATGGCCTTCAGTGTTTTCTTTGCAATAAGCAGCATCCACGAAAGGTGCCTCCAATGATCTAAGCCTACTGGAAACAGTGCGTCATATTTTCCCTTGAGATGTGAAGCAATGAGTGCATTTAGAGGATGCTCTTCCTTCGTAGACTATGTGTTTGAACCCTGTGGCAACTTTAAATCTCTCCCTCTCTAAGTATCTAGTCTTCTTTACTGAATAGCTTCCTAACACTTTTGCTCTGCCACACTGTTATGCTATGATTCTCTGATTTTACCTTTCCCAAAGCTATTTCTTTCTCTTCTCTATCATTCAGATAGGACATTCAACAACTGTGAATGTCCTATCTGGCCTGTATTTTGCTGAATCTTACAGTTGCCCTGTCTTTCCATCTCCATTGCACTTCGCTGTTTCATTGCTTGTATACTGTTCCCCAATGAGAGTTTGAATTAATAACCAGATGTTTGTGCAATGGTGACCAGCTAAAGAAATGAATCTGTTTGCAACAGTGGGGCCTTTGCTGAAATCCTCCAGTGAAACAAAAGGATCACATGTCAGGCACTGCAAAATAAATAAAGACCTAAACAAATGCTTAAAAAAAAAATGGTCTGCCTTCTACAGCACTCAAAAAGCTACAGAAAATTACTCCTTTGTCATGATTTTGTTTCACAGTGGAGCTATTCATCTTCTTTGACACAAAATATCACATATTAAAGAAGAATATTTTCAAAAATAGAAATATTTTACCAATATTTGGCCACTCAAATAATACCAGATCAATAATATGAAAATAACTTTACCATTTGCATCTTAAAATCAGAACTCTTAAATGAATTAAGCATCTTATTTCTGACCATCTTCCTGTGAGAGAAAGATCCAATGACAGAAAAAGCTACTATTACTTCTCAGGTAGCAAAAAAGCTTTAATGCCATTCCAGACTTCTTAGCTATAACCATAATTTGTATCTGTTAGTCCATTCATATTAAAAAAAAAAAAAAAAAAAAAAAAATTTTTATGAATTACCCCTTTATTTTTATATAAAAAAAAAAATTTTGCCAAAAAATACATGTTTTAATATATTATTGCAATAAAGGGGACAGCCCAGACCAAACCATGAATATAAAATTCTAGTCCAACTCTGTGGCCACTCTGAAGCTGACCACAGGTCTTCCTGAGAAATCTATCAACCACATGTATCTAGGATAACATGAAGAAGTAGTACTCTGAGTGTTATGAATTGTGCAAGATTTACACAAAAGTGTGGGGAGTTTTTTTCCTACTTTCCTACAAATCCTACAAATCTGTAGTACTATAGTAACAGTGCTCTTTTTCGTCATCTGGATCAAATTATAGAATATATTCTGCTAATGTTTCTTGAAACTTTATGTTAAAGAGAATTTTATGTTATTGCAGGTTAATTTTGTTGTTAAACACAGACTTGAAAATGCTCGTTGACTGTGCTGCATTTTAGAAATTTTAGTTATCTTGTACATACACTGTATGAGGGCATGCTTCTGAGATAAATAACCAGTCTTTCATTTATTGCATTTCAAGATAGATTTGATATTTCTCATTGACTTATATCTCCAGCCTGCCCTTCCCACCCCACCAGCAACATCTCTTGTCCCTCCCTCAATATTTGGCTGGATGGGTTTGTGTTCAACTGTCATATTTGTGTTTGGGTCTTTTTCTGTCCTGAGAAAAATGGAAAATTGTTACAGTGCTCTATACTTTCATATACTATTTCATACTGTAGCATGATTTTTTTATTATTTTTATAGAGCTAGACCATGAGTTAATCCAGAAGCCTAAGCTAATGAAAAAAATCCTTTTATTAAATGTTGCATGTTGATGAAAGCACATGGCTGGTATGCTTGCAAGACTATGTTGCCTGCCTATTGATTTTTCATATAGAATTTAAGGTATGTTTTTGACCTATAAAAACCAAAATGGCATGAGACTTTCACAATAGCTGCAGGCATTTGAGGGACTTGAACTGATATCTTGTAAATCTGAGAGGGAGGGCTGTCAGCAGAGTTTCCCTGAAGGTGCCTTCATTTGTGAATTTATTAAAACCGTCTTTGTAAATCTGCAGGGTACTCTGTAAGGCATTCCTATTTTCTTACACTTTTGGAAGAGAGGGAGGAGCTTGAAAGGGCCGATACTATTTTAGAGAGGCACCTTTTAGCAAACAGCTGTGACCAATTTTACAAATAACTGTAGTATCTGAGCATAGTTCAATTGCATGTTACCATGCATAGCAAAAAAATAAAAAAAAAGGAAAAAAAAATTCCTCTTCATTTTTCAGGACTTATAAAACTTAATGGGTCTGAGTTGGAGGTTTAAACTGGGTATGTCATAGATCTGCTGACTCCTCTAGAGCACTGTGTATTGACTCACATACCAGCAAGTGTAGAATAAGCTTTATGAAGATGCTATTCTATCAAAAATGGAAACAAACTTGTGTCTCTGGACATAGTTACTTTTTAAAGTGATATAAAGAGATATATTGGAGGAGGAGAGGAAAGAGGGTAGCAGAATAAGCCCATCTGTTAATTTCTCCTTTAACAAAAAGGCAAATTTCTAAGAACATCATAAAGTCTCTGCTCATTTTGCAGAGAGACTATGTACGGGAGAAAATGTGCATGTGGTTATGTATGGATAGATGGATGGTAATGTGAACAAATGAGAGAAGTGCAGATATCAAATATAAAAGAAATAGCAGACTTTTAGCACAAGAAAGGAAAGTAAAGAAGAAGATGGGGAAAGAAATATTGTCTATATCAACAGAAAGTTTGTTTAATAGGAGAAAAATGAGATAAAGCTGTGAAGAAAGGGAGAGTAAAACAGTCTCAGTGATCCAAAAAGCTGTGCTTTTAATGAATTTTATTTAACGTTGTTAGAGAGGTATTAAAATATATGAAAAAAAATGAAGAATTAGGTCTTCCTTTTTTTTTTTTAATTGAAATGATATTGGCCATATGTGTAAGAAGCATGGCAGTGCTGGTCTTTTTCACACAAACTACTTAGTATAGTTCCTGGGCTAACGCATATCAAGTAAATCAAAACAATGGTAAAACAATATCTATCCGTCATTCCATACAGGCCAAGACCTTCCTTGGGGATATGCAAATTATCAAGATTTATTTGAGATACTCCATTTTCACCAATAGGTGGCAATATTATTTTTTCCATTGGACTTTGTAATTTGTTATTCTAAATTTTAAATAATATTTCTTGAATTCCTTCTAACATTTTCTATTGCTTGTCCTCTTGGAAGTTTTTTATATGGTAGGGCATGCAAATATATTCATAAGCTTCCAAATTATTTAATCTTGTTATAAAGAAATTAAAAGAAAGAGCAAGGCACATAAGAAGTTCTGCTAGCTCGCCAGATGCCATTAGGGTACTTTCTGTAACCTAGCCCCTTTTTTCTTTTTTCCAATCAAACTAATTTTGCTGTCTTCAAGTCAGTGTTTACTTTGCTTTAGCATTCTGAAAGATGCATCATTTTATGTTCTCCGATTAATTTCTTTGTTAAACTCCTTATTTAGAATTTGGAGATTGTATATCTAATGAAAAAGATCTTTACAGCTTGTCAATGGTCTTCTTTATGTTTTCTGTATTCTTAGTCATCTCATTTGTTTTTCAGTTTAGATAGCATGTTGCTGTCTAAAGGATGAGAATTTTCCTCAGGCCATTGTCAATACTGGCGAGTATTTTTCCTTGAGTTTTAGTCAATTGCCAACACTGGACTTTCTAGGGTAATGTTGATAGGGATATAAGACATGACAGAGATACTGTAGGTGCATCTTCATTTTCAAGCTGAATTTATTTATTTTCTCTAGTTTATCAAGGTCTTTCTCTCTGCACCCATTAAATTTCTTTCATTTGCTTAGAAAAGTTGTAAATCATTTATTTTTACATGAAGAGGGCCAATGATTTTGTCATCTATCCTTAATCAAAACTAACAGAGAGTTAATTGGAAGCTTTGTCTCAGTAATGACAAAAGGATTTGGCTCATGACAAAGATGGTACATTAAAATATTTTCTTAAAAAGAAGACGAGTCTATCAATAACAGTGCAACAGCATTTTTCAGTAAAATGAACTTGCAAGAAAGTGATATATTGTTGTGGTTATTGTAGCATTGTCATATCCTTAGACTGATGTATGGTAGCAGTTAAAATGATTGTCAAAACAGGAAATGTACAATACCAGAAAGTATCTAGACAAAATATGCACAGAGTTTTTATGATTGTTTGGCTTGGCTTTGTTTATGACCTTTTTTTTTTTTTCTTTTCTTTTTTTTTTTTTTTATTTTTAATTATGCAAATTTCTTTGTGTCTTTTGAAATTCTCTGCAGTGGTTCTCATGGATTTGTAGCAGCTCACACTGAAAAGGGTTATGAAGACCTTAGTATTATCAGTGCTTTATTCACTACAAGCCTGAAACTTGCACCAGATACATCTCCTCTTGCTTGAAAACCATGGTTAATCTAGTGCATGCAGGGAAGGAGCTATGGGGAAGGCATTCCATGCATGCTGAAACTGGTCAAGTTCAGACAGAGTTGCTCCTACCTGGACAGTGAGGAGAGAGCCCTGAAAAAGGGACATGAGGACGTCTACCAGCACAAATGACAGTTTTCACAAGTGGAAATGGCACACAGAGATTCAACTGCTGCTTAGTTCAGATACTTCACTCTCTGTGAGATGTTTCTGTTTCTTAGACTAGACAGAACTTTGTAGATTTTTCTCTCCTGTCTCTAAGGATCAGCCGTGAAAGTAAATTCTTCACTACAGGATCACTTATAGCTAGTATGAATAGAGCTGATGTGAAACACTCCGAGTACAGTTCCTCTGAGATATAAGGTATTGCTGTGGCTTAACTGTGACTAAATAGTAACTTTCTAATAGTCACTGCTACAGCTGAATCAACAAGAGTAAGCCAAAAAAATTGAAGATATTTAAACTCTAGTCGAATAAGAAGTTATATTTTTGCCATCAACGAAGATGCTGGTAAAACGTAAACACACAGAACAACAACAAAGTGTCTAGTTGTGGCTATGAGTTTCAGGCCATGCACAAAGCCATCCTTCCCTTGGAAATCTATCCCAATTACCAAGTGCATCATCCTCAATAAGATAAAATTATCACAGTTCTGTGATTACGCTATACAGGAAATATTCCTGGATATTATCAAATATATAATTAATTCAATAAATAAATATTACTGTCACTGGCAATCAGAAACTTCCCTGTCCTTTGCTACTTAATACACAAGCAGTAATATTAACTTTTCAGAACGACCATGAGATTATGGTCCTTTGGTCCTTTCCTATAACTGAAATTCAAATTAAGATATTGCCAGCCTGAGCAGAAGATGAACTAAGGATCTCGGGATTACTATAGTTCAGTGAGGGACCAGCACAGCTTTTTACTTTTTCCACACATAGGACTAGTCTTCCCTTTCTCTTCCCAGGTGCACCACTTAAGGAGTTGGTCTAAGTGACTTGGCTCACCAAAACCAGTGTTTGTATTTAAAGTCCCCTCATCAGCTTGGGAGTCAATTCAGAAGCAAGGCTGGCAGCACTTATCCCCAGTCTAATTTTACAATGTGACAAGTTGAAATCACCTTCACTCCCACTGGTTCCATCAAGTTGTGACCAGCCTTGTCCAAGGCCCGTGGCATCTCTTCAGCTCCACTAGATGAAAAATATAAAATGAAATAGAATCATGATTAATAATAATAATAATAATAATAATGGAATCATAATCTGTATGCCAGTTAGATTCCACTTTTTGGAAAAAAAAAGTATTTTTATGAA
>JAVCKT010027487.1:12198-32572 GCA_032273925.1 Rhynchotus rufescens | reverse complement strand
CCTCAGCCTTTGCTCCTAGGGCAGATATTCCAGGCCCCTGATCATCCTCGTGGGCTCTTGTACTGGGGAGTCCAGAATTGGACACAGGACTCCAGATGTAGCCTCACCAGGGCTGTGTATAGGGGGGTGTTGTATATCACCTCTCTCAACCTGCTGGGGATGCTCTTCTTAATGCACCCCAGGATCCGTTGGCCTTGGCCACCAGGGCACACTGCTGCCTCGTGGTCGAACTTGTCATCCACCGTGACGCCCAGGTCCCTCTCAACATCAAATGTGCCCTAGAAGTGAAGTAAAAACACTCTGCATGTGTGTGTTAGGGGCCCAGAGAGCAAGAGCCTGAGCTGCACAAGCTCTAGCAGGTGTAGCTCTTCGAGAGCACGTTACTTGGCATCTCTGTAGTGGCTGTAGGTTAGTCTGCCCTTCACTTTTCCCACTCTTATTAATCTCTGGGAGATCTCATTCATACTTGTACTAGGTGGGCTGATTTGACAGAAATGCTAGTGAGAAGAACCTGCGGTGCAGTTATTGGTGGGAGGGAGGGAGCAGTGAAAACAAGTGTTCTGGGTGGATATTTTGTTTGTTTATGGTTGAACTGTCATCTTTTACTGTCTTGATCTGTTTTCCGCTCCTTGAGGTGCCAACAATGGCTGTAGAGAAAGTGTTTGTGTACAACAACACATCCATTGTGCAGGATGAGATTCTGGCTCATCGCTTGGGCCTTATCCCTATCCGAGCTGACCCTCGACTCTTCGAGTACAGAAACCAAGGTGAGAGTCACGGGTGTCCCTTTGATCCAATAGAAATATTGAGGCTTGCCCTCAAAATAGGAATCGTGGGGTCGAGTAAACTGAGCAGAAGTGTGATTCTGCAGACTTGTGCAATTCCCTCCGTTTCCAGGAGATGAAGAAGGGACAGAAATTGATACGCTGCAGTTTCAGCTGAAAATAAAATGCAGCCGAAACCCTCAGGCAGCCAAGGAGTCATCTGACCCCAACGAGCTGTACATCAATCACAAAGGTAAGGTCTTGCCACGTCCTAAAAACGTGTGCAGTTTTTCTCTTGGGAGACAGGAGCTGGTCTGTTCTCTGAATCCCGTGAGCAGAGAGCGCCCATTCCCTTATTCTGCCCAACCAAATTTTTGCCAGCTGCAGTCCTGTGGCAGGCTGCTTTCCAAGGCTGATGCTTGTGGCTCCCCTTGGCAGTGTACAGCAAACACATGACGTGGGTGCCCCTGGGGAACCAGCCAGACCTCTTCCCTGATGCCGACTTCCGACCTGTGCACGACGACATCCTCATCGCGCAGCTGCGGCCTGGCCAGGAGATAGATGTGCTCATGCACTGCGTCAAGGGCATCGGTGAGCGGTGGCCCCGGGCCAGGGGCGCCTGTGTCCCCAGGCACGGGTGTGTGACGGGAGAGGTGGCTCCCTGGCTCCCTCCTTGGTCGTGCTCTTTGCTCTTGTGCGGGGCCTCTCCTCACCCTTGCCTCCCTGTGCAGGTAAAGATCATGCCAAGTTCTCTCCTGTGGCCACGGCAAGTTACCGGCTGCTTCCTGACATCACGCTCCTGCAGCCTGTGGAGGATGAGGCAGCTGAGCTGTTGCAGAAGTGCTTCTCCCCTGGAGTCATTGAGGTCCAGAACATCAAGGGTACTTCTTTAACTCCTCTGAAGTGCCTTGTTCCTTGCGAGTCTTAGCAGAGACTGATCGGAGACTAGAGCCATGCCTTGTACAGAAAAAAACATGTTGTGATGTTGTCTTACTGGTTTTGTGGATGAGGGGCTGTCACGTGCAAACGTGTTTGTGGGTGAGCTAGGCTCTCCCTGAAGTGCTGAGGTACCGTGTGTCTGTCTGCAGAGCCCTGTGGCTGCCTGCTGCACCTTCCGAGCACTGTGTGTCAGACTGGGCAGTGGGCAGCTGAGTGTGGGGTGCTTGGGTACAAGTTTTGGGTTTGTGCTGGAACTGCCCGTTTATCAGGTCAGAGTTTTGTGTTGAGGATGTGCTAATTCTCTACATATGTGACTTCCCAGCCTTTGCTGGTGGGTGAGCGCTTGTTTGGGGTGCCCTTGGGTTGTGGAATGCGGGTGTTGCTCTTTGCTGCTGCTGCCCAGCTTGTTTCATCTCCTTTGCTTTAGGAAAGAAAGTGGCAAGAGTAGCAAACGCCCGGCTGGACACGTTCAGCAGGGAGGTTTTCCGTCATGAGAGTCTGAAAAACCTCGTGCGCCTGGCCAGAGTGCGGAATCATTACATCTGTAAGTGAGCCCTTTGGCTCGGAGCAGGGAGCCTTTCTGCTCTGTGCAGCGTGAGCAGAGACCTGGCCAGCACTGCTCTCTGTCCTCCTTGCCCTTCCCCAGTCATTAGCTCTGGTTGTTTGGTGCCAGTGGGTGATGGCTGAGCCTGTGCTTGGGTGCTGTTTCGGTGCGTGCCTCTTGCTGGCTAACGCTGTAACCTCTCTGCTCGGGGGGTTTAGCCCGACAGGAGCGCCGTGTGCGGGCGGAGGCAGAAGGGCTGCAGGCAGCTGCAGGCTGAGGCGCGTGGCGGTGCTGACTTGTGTCCCTGCAGTTTCAGTGGAATCCACGGGGATCCTGCCTCCCGACGTGCTGGTGAGCGAAGCCATCAAGATACTGATGGGGAAGTGCCAGCGCTTCCTGAATGAGCTGGACTCTGTGCCCATGGAGTGAGCGGGCTGCGTCCGAGAAGCACAACTCTCCACTGCTGCCTTGGGCTCCATCTTCCTCTGCAGGCAAGAGCTCTGGGATCCAGCTGCCTGTTAGATTCCCAGGACCATTGGACCATCTCCTTGTGTTCGTTTTCTGTTTGTAATGAGACTTATTGAGGAGAAGCCCTTAAAGGCTTTATTTTTTAATGGTTATGTGCCTCTGTACTGTTAGCAGTTATAAACCCTAATATACAGAGAAGAAAGTGCCAGCAGGCCTAGAGATGAGTGGGACAGAAACAGCAGTGTCCTCGCAGGCAGCATTTGGCCCCCATACCAGGCCTGTCCTCTGCTATTGTGCTATCTTGAAGACTCAGGCTCTGCTTCCAGGTTTTTTTTCAGACAGCAGGTAACTGGTGGGAAACTGGCTGCTTCCCTGTCAAGGGCAGCACAGCGGGTGCTTCCCCCATGTCTTTGCTGGCTGTTGCACTACCACGTCTCTGTGCTGCAGAACCGACCATCCTGCAGGACCTAATTTAATTCTTCTTATGCTTAAGGGTGTTGGGGTCAAACAGCCAGGCTTCCCTTCCGCAGTCCCTAGCTCCTGGCTCAGCACTCCTGCCGCCGCAGCACTCCCTTGGGCCCTCGCTTTCCTGGGATGAAGCCAGCCCCACTGTGCAGCGCTTGGCCCGTGCGTGTGAGGAGTCAGCGGGGCCGGCACTCACCTCCAGAAACTGCCCTTTGCTCGGCACTGGGGTTAGGAGTTCCTCACCTTCATCCAGGTTTTACCACTCCTAGTAACTTATAAAGTATTATTTTATAAAGTATAGAATTTATAAAAGTAGTAATTTATAGTTGGATGGCTTCAGTTGAACCAAGTGGGAAGCAGCTTCCCACGTGAGCTGGATTGCAGCTTGGGCCTCAGGAGAAGATTTTGTAGCAGGCAGTAGCAAGTGAAAGGTGTTCAGGCCCAGCTCTTGGAGGTCTTCTGCTCTGGCTAGTTGTAAAGGAGGATTTTCTTGCAAGAACAAACCAAATGATCTTCTAGGGATACTGAAAGGGTAAGCAGAGAGAATTGAGGCTGAACAGCTCAACTACAGCACTGCTGCTAGCTCTTCCTCCTGGAAACAGCTATGGTGAAGCTTGGAGGCTACAGCAGCAGCCTAGGCAGCTTTCTAGGGCTTTCTGTGGTTATTCCAGAGTATTTCCTAGCCCCCAGCACTAAATACCTATATTTACATAGAATTTCTTGTTTGTTACATGTTCAATGGAATTTAGGGAAGAAATGACCCTGATTGATCACTAATAGGTGTAGGAATGTCATTCAAGCTGGAGGGGTTGAGAAAGCTTCCAACCACAGAGAACAAAGATTCCTGTGAGAACACCAGGATCTTCCAAGAGGCAGCAAAACGTGGGATGAGCCAAGCCCGCTGCTTGGGAAACAGTAATGCAGCAAAGCAGCATCCCGGAGGCCACGCTTGTCTCTTTGCCCTACTTCAGTCAACCTTATCTCAGTGGAAGAAAGAGAGGAGAAAGAACTCACTCCTTAACCATGACGAGGGAGAGGGATGCTGCCAGCTCCTACTGACGGATGCTCCTGAGGTACCACAAACCCTTTATTACTGTGTCCTTACAAGCCCCTGCATTCAGGGTTAGGCAGTGACACTGGAACGTGCCCTTCCTGGCAGTTTCAAGGTGTGCTTTGTCTGCTGTAGCCACGTCCAAGGGTTCTTCTCTGTAAACATGTACCCTGCCAGCTTTGAGCTCACCAGCTGCAGTAGAGAAACCAGCTCTGACAGATCAATTAATACTTCTAAATCTCTTTTTCCTTGTCTTCTAATTTATTTAGTTAGGGTGGGAGGGAGCATCCCCATCCTGTCAGCATGTGACCATTCCCCATTTACACTGACCCCTAGCAAAGGTGCCTCTTGTGTAGCAGATGGGATAAGGAATGAATGAGCCTTAGAAAGGCTGCAGCTTTTATGGAAGCAAACTGAATAACACGCAACTACACCATGTGTATGAAACTGGAATAGCTTTACTGACATTCAGAGGTGTAACACAATCAGTTCAGAGACAGCTTCAGATTTAAACATTCCTACAAAAAAGGTTCTAAAAACCATTTAAAAAACCCCTTGTGTCTAGCATGAAGTCACAGAATGTTAAAATGCCACAACACAATAAATACACCCAGCCTTTGCTAAAGCCAGGAGTTATGTTAGCTGAGGAGTCTAAAAAATAGAGGCCAGGAGAAAGTGCGAGGGCTGCTGGAAGAGCAGGGCGAGGGCAGGTCCCCAGGCCGGCTCCTGCCCTCAGCCCCTCCATGCTCTTCCAAGCCCAGCTTTTCTGTCCAGTCCACCCGAGCAGGGATACCACTTTTGTCCCTCTCATGATTTCTTTCTTTCCCTGTCTCGGGGAGGGCAGGACTGCCAGCTGGACAGCGCTGCAGCTCCTGTACCCCTGTGCTAGCGTTCTAGTAGATTGAGTGAATCACTTACTGCGTGAGAATAACCAGCTCTGGGGCCTGGAGTGGTTTGTAGGTTCCCACCTCCCCCAAAACCCAGTTTCTGGCCAGCCTTCCCCCTGTGACCTGCATTAGGAAACCTGCCTGCCTCCCTCCCTCCTGCCAGGCCCTGCAGTCCTCTGACAAGTACCAGACCGGGTAAAAACAGCTGCTGCTGCTGCCACCTCCACAGCACCAGGGCACCCTCATCCCTTCAGGGGCGCAGGTGCGGCGGCTCCTGCTCCAGCTTCTGCTGACCTGCACACTTAGCACACTGTGCCACAAGGCATGGTGAAAAATACTCCTGTCCTGCTCCTGAGGGGTGCCCGAGAAGGGCTGGCACGGAGCAAGAGCTTTCCCTCAGGCTTGGGGCACAGCAAGACCCATGAACGTATGTGAGGACAGTGCCTGCCTCCCTGCAGAGAGGAGGTGCACCTTAAGACTGCAGAGGCTGGTGGGCACCCAGCCCAAGCCCACAGAGGCCACGGGGGAAAAGGAGGCAGCAGCAGCAAAGTCCACTAGGGACGAGTGCCAGTGGGCACGACGGGAGCGTCTGATGTGCTCCCTGCAGAGCGTGGTGACCTCCGCCCCGAGCAGGACCAGGGCAGCCCCTTGCACACAGGGGCTCTTCTGCCTGACTCCTCACCACCACAGGCTGAACAGGGGGAGCCGGAGACACCCGGGGCCAGAGCATGGCCAGGCTGTACCTGACTGAGGCTGTGGGCTCAGCTTCACCCCTGCAGAGAAGCAGAGATGGAGAGCGGCCAACGCTCAGAGGGGAGGGGAAGGAATCAGAAAAGCTTAATGGACTGGATCCAGTGGCACCCCAGCACCCTCCGCGTGTAGGGAGGGCAGGACCTGTAAGGGGCTTTATTCAGGTAAATGCTTGTGGAGATGACAGGTAGAACCTAATGTGCTTACTATGAGGAGAGACAAAGGGGAAGAGATGGTTGCAGCATCCCTGCATCAGGGCTCAAAGAGCGTAGTGAGGCCCTCTCCATCCTCATTATCTAGCATGTCTGTCTCCAGTGATGGCTTCACCTTTTTGAAGAGAGATGGGAGGTTCCGGATATGAACTTCCTTGCGGAACTGCTCCCCGAGGGACTTCTGCAGAGGACACACAGGCTTTAGTCACTGCCGCCTTCACGGGCCCACTCAGCCCCACGGCTGCCCCCCTGCACCACCAGGGCATGAGCAAGCCCCAGCCCCACGCCGCCGCGTGGCTTCTGAGCAAGCTCGGCCTTGGTCTTTCCAAAGCATCTCAGTAAAGGCTGCTGCAGACTGCAGCGCACTCCTGTGCCTCAGCACCTCAGACTCTAGCCTCCCCAGAGACCTGCAGCTCTCCCACTGAGCAGCATCCCAGCCCCTGCTACCACGAGTGTGCCAAGTAACCCATGCTTCTGCTGCTGGAGGTCTGCTCTGTCTGGGTTACCATCCCCAGCCCTCACTCCCTCTTGAAGAGACCCAATAAGATACTCTCAGTATTCCTGAGAATTGCTTGTGCTGCAGCAACCTCCTGCTTGGAAAGGGACCTGCTGGACACTATCAGGCTGGCTTCCCAGGCCTGGCTGGGGGATGTGAAAGGAGCCAGGATATCACCTACCCCAATGCAGCCCGCGATGAGGCGCTTGAAGTGATCCTTCCGGCGCTTGTCTGCCACTTTCTGCAACGTTGGGTTGAGAAGTTTTGACTCAAACTGCTCCAAAGATTCCCTCTGGATGTCTGGGATCTGCTCCATCACTACCTTGAGCTCAGCGTAGCGAGGACGCTGCAGGGAGAAGGATGGTCAGGATGGCTCTGCCAAGGGAGCTGTCCTGCCCTCCCGAGGGGCCGTCAGCTCCACTGCTCCAGCACCCCAGGCACCCTGCCAGAGAGCCCAGCTTCTCACCAAGGCCTCGTAGATCTGGAAGGCCAAGTGGACCAGAGCTGCCATGCAGCCGTCGTGCTGCCCGTGCATCTGCAGCCCCCTGAGCACGCTCGTGAAGAACCAGGACACGGCATCGGGGAGCAGGTTTCCGGCGAGCACCTGGGGAATGGGCACCATCAGCACAGGAGGGTACCGACAGCCTCTGTCCAGCACTTTACTCATCCCAAAGGAGAAGGTGCCCCGGGATGAAGCAACCTCGTCTCTCCCTGCACTCAGAGCTGCTTCTCCCCGCTGTGCAGAACTAGTCCTGCTCTCTCTCCACCCGAGGTACCTGCTTGAGCAGCGGCCAGCAGAGCTGCGTGGTGGTTCTTTGGCACGACAGGGTGTCCTTCCAGGAGAGGGATGTGTAGGCAGTGATTAACATGGCAGTGCAAACATCCTGAAAAGGAGTCAGGGGGTGAAACAGGCACAAGAATTATTTCCCACCTTGAGGATTCGTGTCTGAAGGGAGTCAAGAGACAGCCTGGGACTGAGGATGGAGACAGGGTCAGGGAACAGCCAGGGGGCTGGATGCCCTGTGCCTGCCTGCACGGGAGGCCACAGAGGGTGTGAAACACTGGAGCTGCACATCATACTGAACCCCAAGCCTCGAGTGCTCTGTTGCTTCTGCAGTAACTAACAGGAGCCTTAAGAACAGGGATGCTCCTGCCAGAACAATTCTCCCACTGATTAGATTGTTGTAGCAGCGTCTGTGGTGTCTGGCTGCACCGCAGACAAGCGTGGCAAGGGGCGCAGGAAAACGCCGGTGCAGTTCAAGCAGGAGCCCTTACCTCCTGCTTCATCAGGCACTTGCCCAGCTCCGTGAGCTCTGCGCTGGCCGGAGGAGTCACGTCTGTGGCCATCACCTCGTCATCTGCAGGGCAGAGCAGAGGCAGCAGTGTGAGTGTGAGTGTGGCACCCCCAGGGCACAGGCAGAACCCCACTGCCTCCAGGAGCAGGTCGGGCTCTCCCTGTTTAGGGGATATGGGAAAAGTGTTGGCACGCACCAAGAGGGGAAGCGCAAAGGCGACCATCTACTCACCATCTCCATCGAGAGTGGCAGCCGTGTTTTGCTCAACGCCTTTCTTAGAAACACAGCAAACAGCTGCAAAAAATACTGCAGGTCAGAGGAGCCGAAAGGGGAAGGGGCTACTTCAGCACCCACAGGTATCACCCTGCACAATCTGCTGGGCTGACAACTCCTTCAAGCTCCCCCCAGCTCTCCCTAGACCTTGTTATTTACACAGTATCTGAAGAACCCGAAAGCACAGCCTAAAAGGCAAATAATGCTCTAAACGGACGTATGAAACACCCCACTCACAGGATCCTTTCAGGTGGAACCTGCTGTGAAGTGGCTGCTTTAAAGTAAGAACCAGGAACGTGCAAAAATCATTTCAAGCCTAGAGCTGAGGAAAGGAGCGTTTTACACCAACAGGGCTAAAAGGAAGGCAGAAGCGAGGCTGCCACCCTGCAATGCCACGTGGAATTGATTTTTCCAGTCCCTCTGCTCAAAACCACACTGCAAAAACACCACGCTGGAGTAAAGCAGCACAAAAGAGATGTGTTTGTGGTGAGGAAGTCTTTCCCTGGGATTGTCTGGAGACGTGACAAATGCTGACAACAAAACTGCCCTTTGCTCAACTTGTCCACAAATCAGTGTCACGTAGCTGACTCCCGGCCACAGAAAGGAAGAACCCCAACCTCAAACGAGGACTGGACTCCTATAGGGACAGTGCCAAAACCATGGAGCCCCAGAGGCCAACAAAAGGAAGACAATGCTTGCTGTTCTGCAGGTTGTAAGATGAGCTCTTACTAGCTTGTAGTCAAGATTATCACAGGGTTAACTATCGCTCATCTGGCTTCTGAGGACTCCTCAGAATGTTAATCTCCTCCAGCTGTAAATTTTACTGCAAACTGATAATTCCTGTAGCCCTCTCCGCGCCAACCTTCCCAAAGGTCCCAGTGGACCTAGCTGAGCTTCACTTACTGATGAGATCCATGACTTCGCGGGTCAGCAGCCTGACCAGCTGCTCCTCAAGCATCTCCTGAGACTCCGGATTGTCGTCTGCAGCATCATCCTCACTGAGGAGAACAGGTTTTGGTGTGAGGGGAGCCACAGCCTTAACGCATCCCTTCTGCCCGAGCACAGGAGTGAGTCACCAGCAGGATAAACAGAGAGAGACTGACACTGAGAACTAGCTAAGACCACCCGCCCTGGCGAGGGTGGGAATGCTGACTGCAACTGCGACCAGGAATGGGATGGGCCGAGCAAACTCCTCATCTGTCATTAGCAAGCCCAAAAGCAAAACCAGGGAGCTGCAAGCTGAGTCAAGGGCCCAGAAGAGTCGGTGTTTCTCAGTGTCCTGCTGCTGCTGGGCCTGTTCCCATGCCTGGGGCGGGAGGGCCCGGGAAAGCCAGGAGCTCCAGCCTGCTCCCCGCTCTCCCCCTACGGCACTCACCAAGGGAGGGCACTTACCCAAACAGGCTGCGCTGGTTGATCACTTGCCACTTCTGAGACAGCCTCTGTTTAAGACCAAGACAAAAGGGAAGTTTCAATAACTTCCTCAGGAGGTACCCCGGATACAGTGAAAAAAGAGCCAAGCGCTCCTCACTAGCAAGTAGTGACAACTGCTGATAGAAACATTTGCAAGAGTTGCTCGCATAGCTCCTAGCCCGGCTTGGAGCAGGACAGAAATTGCTGCTTAGCTGTAGCCAAGAGCCAGGGAGCCGCCGTGGCTGCGCTGTGGGAACGAGGGGACACGGGCAGCAGGACTCGTGCAGAGACGCTCGTGCTGCAGGGCCGAGCTCCTCCACCTGAACTGAGCACAGGGTGCAGCGGGACAGCCAGAGCTCAGCGTGCCCCATGAGACCCCTGGACAGCGTCAAAGCATCAGGCAGCAGCGCTGGCTCTCGAGGGGGCAACACCTCCCGACATTCCCACAGGGACAGGCATCAATCCAGCTCTTCTCTTACCACGTGCAGATACGTGAAGAGCGGTCCCAGCATGGGGCAGACAAGGGCTTCATAGTATTCCGGGGGGCAGGAGAGGACCAAGGGTTTAACAAACACACCTGCACAGAGCAGTTAAGCGAAAGATCCAACACATGTGCCTGGTCACAGCCCTGAATTAAGAGGTGTCACATCTACCTGGGACACCCCAGTGCCAAACACCTGCTCCTTCCCACCTGCCTGCCCCCCAAAAGGCAATCCCCATCTCTGATGGTGCATGAGGACAGCCCATATCCCCCACCCAGGGCACTGCTGTTCCTGCTCATGCTGCTAGGCGGACACCTCTGCCACACCACGTGCATCCCTGTTTGCCTGCCTTCCCAAACATCCTTCCTTAGCCCAGCTATACTGAAACGGATGCCAGAAAGCCTGCAGCTCTAAAGCCTGACATGCTCCAAGCTCCCCTAGGTGCCCCGAAACAGCGCTGCAAGGATACGGAGCATAGGACGCAGCCTGTAGTCAGGAATGTTGTTGAGGTTGACGAAAGCCGAGCTGAGGAGCTGCGTGGCGAGACCCTCCACGGTATAGAAATCCTGCTGCATGGAGGGGCCTGCGTTCCCCAGGATGTGGAAACTGCAATGCAAAAGCAAGTTACGTGCAGCTCTGCTGGACAGCAGGGACACAGCTCAGACCCGGCAAGGGCTGCAAGCGCCACCATTTCGAGACGAGATGGTTGCCACGTTCTTATGCAAACATCAAAGAGAAATTTCAGCACAGGATCTCTCTTTTGGGACATGTGCAGGAAAGATAAACAGTAACATACACTTCCAAGCGTTGATACTGTATCCTAACACAGGATTAGAAGCAAAGAAAGAAACCAGGTGAGGATACAGAAGGAGCATTCCAGCCCTGCTAGACACTGTTGAAGGGGGACATGCAGATCCACACTGAGGTGCTTCTTCAGCAACCCTGGTCCATGTGTGTGCGGGAGGTAGGTTGTAACTGTTAAGTGCAGCTCACCACTGCTCCTAGCACTTCACAGATTATGGAATACAGCACACTTGAAAAGTCTAAGTCTAAAACAGGGCTGCACCCAGCAATGTCTCTCTGCTGCAGCTGTGCAAAGCGAGATGGTACGTGGAGGCCGTGTTGCTCTTACCAGTTGTCGTAGAGGGTACAGAAGAAGCCCTGCATCCTTTCCAAGACCGTTTTGTAAACGGGAGCATCATAAAGCTCGAGCAGAGGCTGCGGGAGACCTGTGGGAGAGACCAAAGCCGGTTTGGTTAGTTGGAAGAGAGTGTGTGGGCCCGGGCACAGGCAGCAGCGGGGTGATGGTGACGGGGCGCTGAGGCCCTGAGCCCTTAGTCCCAGCCCTGCACGTCAGGCCCAGCTCCACACGTCCAGGCCAGGCCCAGCCCCGCACGCCTGTGCTCCCCGCTGTGGGGAAGCGCCTCCGGGCTGCCCTGCTGCTGGCAGGGCTCTAGCAGAGACCAGGAGCTCGCGGCCTTACGTGCAGCAGCTCATGGAAAGACAGAGCCACCAGGCCACAGAGGTGGTAGAGGAAATTATGCTGCTTATTTTACTGATGGGGAAGAGAGATAAAACAACTTCAGCATCATCTGGCAGAGTCCAAAATGAAGCCCTGACTTCCACAGTCATGGCCCATACTTGGGCCATAACGATGCCTGCATTTGCTGTAAGGCCACCTGGGCTCACAAACTCAAGCTTCTTTTTAAGAAGGCTCCAAAGGCCTCATCTTAGTACCATGCCTAGAGAGAGACAGCAGGGCCGGAGCACAGGTCTCCATGACCTCTAGGTCAGGTCTCTGCAGGAGCGCTCCGGGATCCCGCACACTCCTCCTGAAGAGCAGCTCCTTACCTAGTATGGCATTCTTCTCCACTTCCAGCATGTCTAAGGCCTTTGCAAATGTTTCTCCCATCTTAGCCACCATCTCTGGTGTGTAAAGATCGTTGTGAGTCCTGTAACAGAAGAGCACTTGGTTTATACTGCTGTGGGTCAGCCCCTTTTGCCCTTGACAGTGGGATCCTTTCCTTCAGCTTGTGAACATCTCCTCTGTGGCAGACGATGAGGAAGGTGAGACCAAGCACGTGTGCATGGGATCCCCCTTCCCCGCCTGCGGAGATACTGGGGAAGCTCATCCGACAGAGACGTGGAGTGACTCCACCTCATGTCCTGAGGCTCCTGGCTGACCCTTCCACTTCCTCCAGTTCCCCCCACCCGCTGCGAGTGCTGGCAATAAACTCCCAGCAATTCTGCATGGATGCTGGCGACAGCATGTTAGCTTGGCCACAGGGATCCGAGGCCGTCTTGTAAGAACTGACAGACACAGCTTGTGTAAGCTCAAAAGATCTTCTGCACCTAAGGCCCCTAGAGAGGCAGAGGCTTTTCCAGCTCCAAAATACACACACTGCCCCCAGGGACGGGTCACAGCCCCCAGAAGGGCAGGCGGCACTGGAGGGACTCTAGGGAGAACATTAGTCCAACGGAGGTCACTCGTGGCAGACACGCGTGCCCCCTGGAAAACGCATCCGACCGGGAACAGCTCCACGCAATGTAATGAGGAGGCAGCCGTGGTCAGCCCTCCTTGGGGAGCACCGATTCAGCCTCGGGTGGCTGGTTCTTGCCATCCGGGCCCAAACGGGTCCCCTCCTAGCCAGGGTACTGCCTTTCATGGCTGGACTCGGCCGGGGGAGGCTCTCTCACCTACCTCTCTCCTTTGAGACCTCAGACCTCCACTGTGGGTGTCGCAGCTGCACACAGCACAAATCCTGCAGCCTCCTCCAAAACTGCAATGCCACTGTACCTGCTGCTAGAGGTGATCAAGGGCAACTCAGTATCTGCCCCTAGAGCAGTGGTTCCCAAAGCGGAAGGGGGGATGCGTGGGAAGGGCTGCGGGGAGGGAGCGTGGACAGACCTCAGTGCCTTCTCCAGAGGCTCAGCTTTCACTTCATGATTTGGGGATTTTTATTTTATTTTTTGTTTTTTGGAAGGTCTCTGTTCACAGTGCTGGCACCCCAATGCAGTGACATCTGCCTGGGTTTGCAGAGAGCCCCAGTTAGCTCTGAAAGGGCAACTATCCCATTTCTCTCTGCAAGTGCTAAATACTTCCCTGCTCACAGCATGTGAGGAAGGCAAGTATCTAACTTGTTTAAAAGAGCTACACAAATGACTTCTTAACCACTCATACGCTCACTCTGGGCTGGATCTAACACCATGCGACAGGCCCCAAAGGGACAGAAGCTGGCTTTAATTTCTCAGCAGGAGTCAGGGAGAAGCCCAGGTTCCAAAGGTTTGGATAACGCTCTTCCACTGACTCCAAAAACTCTGTTTCTGCTTGATGCTCTCCTGCAGCCTTGCTCCAGAAATCCTTTCCTCTTTCACATCTCCTGCCTGTTCCCTGCCAAAGTTGGCTTCGCCTTATGCTGGGTAGAAAGTCATTGGGACAGACCCATGGACTGCAGAATTGGGGGGCAAACCCTGACACCTGACTGCTCTAACCCCAGCAGGGGGGCTCACACAGTCACGTCCTGACGCTGCTCTCATGGTCCTTGGCTGACTCGGAGCCCCTGAAGCATTTGCTCCAGTCTGACAGTTGGGAGAGCAGGCATTTGCTCACAGGCCAGGCTCCCTCATCTCAAACTACAGGAAGGTCCCAGTGGTGACAGAGAACATGGCTAAGAAGTTGCTCCCCATGGGAGTCGAAAACCCCAAATCCCCTGCGCGTGATGAAGTTGCAGCCCCTAGGCAAGGTCCAGCTGAGACTCCCAGCAGCGAGCAGCACTCCTGGGCATCCCTTACACAGGAGAACACATGGAAAAACAAAATTCAAGAGACATTTATAATTCAGGTAAGACAAGAAAGGGGATGACAGGGTGTGGGGAATGCATTCTCAGAGATGGTCACAGCTCTGCTGGAAAGGGTGTCTTTGGTGCCTAGAGATGTGGAACTCACGGGCCTTAGGGCGGTCCAGAGCCCACACTTGAAGAAACCATCGCTCACAGCTGGAGCCCTCTGTGCTGTCTGAAGCCCTCAGGGCCCCAACGTGCACACAGCCATCCTGCCACCAGTATTAGTGCCACACGCCTGGCACCATCTCCCTGAGAGGCTCCAAAGCAGCCTGTCTTTGTGCAAAGCGTCCGCTGAGCCTGACGAGCCAGTCTCCTTGCAGTACAACACGGGCACATCCCAGCACCACAGAGATGTGCTGCACAAACCAGTCTGTGCAGCCGCTGACTCCAGAGAAGGGCAGAAACTGTATGGGTGCCTGGAGACGGATGTGATTCAGGAAAGAAAAAATTTCAAGCTGACTTGAGACAGAAGCTAGAAACCAGCCCATAAAAGGGGTACCACAAAGGCCAGGAAAAGTATCGCTGAGAAAGCGGCAAGCAAAGAACAAAGTGGCCCCGTGACCACTCAGCAAGTTTGGCTACCGGAGACACAAACGTGGACACCGAAAGAGAGGCTGGCAGGGAAAGCACCTCTGTCTCTCCGCCCTGTTTCCCTCCCTGCTCTGATTCCCTCTCATTGCTGTTGCTGCAGGGCACGAGCAAACCCCTACCCTAGCTCAGAGACGAGCCTCGGCGTGCCCCTGCTCACCCACTGGGGTCCGGCCTGGGGTCTGGGGCTGTCTGGGCAGCTGCTGCTCACAGACCCGCTCCCACTGCGACCACCGGGAGTGCTGCAGACCTCTCCTCCCGGTTCCGGAAAGCGCCCTGGGGCGGGCAGGCCTTCCGATGGGATGCCCAGCTCTGGAATCCCGCCCAGCTCCGCGCTGCGCTCTCCGAAGGGCTACTGCCAACAGTCCAGGTCAAAGGGAGGGCCTTGGAAGCAGTGCATGGAAAACGTCCTATGGAGCATCGGGTGTGAGCTTTGCTGTCCGGGTATGAGCTCCAGCTTCTCCAGGCAGACATGACCATCGAGAAGCCTTTGGGCTGAACCACCTTGAGCCTGCAGGTGTCACAGAAACCTCTGCAATCGGCGGCAGCCAAGTAAAGTATCAAGGGGAGGGAGGATCTATTGCTTTCAATCCATCAGCTGTTTTGTTCTTCTTGGAGCATCCAGCTTTACATGTCTCCTTTGAGAAAGTTTGGATACATCCGAGGGAAGTGTAGGCTGCTCTTGTATGTTACCAATTGCTCAGAAATGTCCCAAAGTGGAGATTTTGGTCTGCAGCAGAGCAACTTGAACCACCCAGGTGCATTAGCTCGTAGCACAGCACGGGAGCCTCCTCTTTGAGCTGGTGGAGAAGCCCTGGCCACAGGTGACAGCCTGGGCATGTTCCTGGCGGTGAGGCAAGAGCAGGCACAGCATTTCTGCTGTGTTACAAGCACTGTAGTGGGAGTTCAGCAGAGGAAGGGGTAATTCAGTTTCCTCAGCCTGTCATGACAAGGATCCAGTCTATCGTGAGCTGTTCAAACCTTGGCTCTCCCTGCTCCACAAAGCCTGCCCGCACAGCTCATCCCTTGGGTCTCTGGCCTTCAGGATAAAAGGCAAAACCACTTTGAAGCAGAGCTGCTCCGCACGACAGCCAGAAACAAGCGGTTGCACCCGGCTCGCCGGCCAAGGCAGCCGCCCCTCTGCAGCACTGGCTCTGCCACGAGGAACGGCCGCCCGCCCCGCGCGCCAGCCCAGCACGGGCTGCTCACCAGGAGCTGCAGCCCTGATGCAGCCCTGAGCTCCCCAGCACCTACAGAGCACACCTGAGGCCGCGCTGGCGGCCGGGGAGCGCCCTGCTCGCAAGCCTGGGGAGGGACAAGCCTGCGTGCACCTGACAGCGCTCCGTCCCCGCGGGCTCCCGCCAAGCACAGACGCATCCCCCAGTGACCACGTGCACAACACACAGCAGTACCTCACCAACAGGCCCATTTTCTGGCAAAACCCCAGTGCCAGCCGTTACACTGAGCTAGACTCCTCATTTATAAATACGTGGGAAACGTTTTTGCCTTTTCCACTCGCTCCCACCCCTTCCTCTGGCTGCCTTAGAGGGGCACAAGCCCAGGGACACACAGGGAGGCAGTGCCGGGCAGCGCCTTGGGACGTTGGCCTTGGCACTCAGCAAAGCCAGCTTAACTGAACCGTGGTGAGAGAACAAGGCAAATGGAGTGCTATGGGAGCTGGGACTGCCCTGGGGGGGACCGCAGAGGTGGCCTGGTAGGGGCTGAGCACAGAGCAGAGATGTTAGTTGAGGAAACATTAAATGGGTGGCAGATTTACAGCAGTGGGGGCAGGGGAGGCGACCCCAGGGCCCCATTGGCTTTGATGGGCTCGTGTCGGCCAGGCCAAGGATGGCTCCAGCTGCCCAGTCCCGTTCCCCACTGGGAACATCCGGGAACAGGATATGGGCACCTGTGCCAGCCTGTGTTCCCGCTGGCTTCACCGGGAGAACATGCTGGGAGCACTGCCACGTTTATCACTGCGTGGCTTTCAGCGGCTCTTAAAACAGCGTACAGGATTTCAAGTCAACCAGACCCACCTTATGAGAGCAAGGAGGTTGTCCAGAAGCTTGAGGACCTGCTCCGTGCAGGGGTTGCGGTAGATGGGGCTGCCGCTGGGCATGTAGCCGACCAGGAAGCCTCCGGCTTTCGCCTCCTCGGCGGCGGCGGGCCAGCGGGCGCGCTTCACCACCCCCAGGATGGTGTACACGCAGAAGCTGATCTGCAACACGCAAGGGACACCTCACGCGGGGCTTCACCACCGCTCCGCCCACGCCAACGCGCTCCCGAGACCCGGCCGCCGCCTCTCGCAGGGGGGCACAGAACCCAACAGGGGCACAGGGACAAACTGGTGTGTTTGTTGCCAAGAACACGATGCAGTCTGGTAGGGCACAGCCCACCGTTTTTAGGGAGTCTTGGCTATGGCAGGACAGCCGAAGAACACATTATTAGACAGAGCATCAATGTGTGAGCCTCAGGAGTATGCAAACAACTCAATTAGAGGGCAGGGTTGCCCTCCAAAAGGAAGTGCCAGTGTCATTACTCCCCATCTCCTTGTGCTGGGAGGGATATGAGCATCTGTCACCCCACAGCAGTCAAACTGCAATGGCCTCAGAGCAGAGCCCTGTCGAATTATTTCAGTGTCTTCCACAGACCTGAAGACAGCAACCCAGTTACAGCCAGTCCCTGAAGTAAAGGCACATCAGCAACAGCTCACACAACATCCATCTCCTAGGGTGCATTTCAATTCTATTCAATGCTGCAGTCTCTGCAAAACGTTTTCCATGCTGCCTGGCTCAGGAAGCACAGCTCACATCACCTATTCCCAAAATTCAGATTAACCAGTTCATTCCCACAAACCTACCTCTGCGACCCCAACAGAAGGGAGCAGAGGGCTTCGCCCTGCTGCATCACCTGCCCTGGCACAGCCTGTGTGCTCACAGAAGCTCAGGGGCTGACCTGTCATTCTGCAGTGGGAAAAACTGATCTACATCCTTAAAAAGTGGATGATCTGGAAAGATCTTGTGCGTGTAGCCACAACATGAGCGAAGGCTCTAAGGAGATGAGTTATCTCCCTCTAAGGATTAAACCTCTCTCAGTAATGATACTCACTCTGGAACGGTTCAGGCCACTAGCATCTTCCAAGGTTGGATCAGAAATTTTGTTATCTGCACCCACGTAGGAGATAAAGGCTTCAGGATCTGACAGGACTCTGGTGAGAGAAAAAAGACAGTGCTAGGAGTTACTGTTTGCATCCGGGAGCTTTGAGCAGAGCCTTACACTGGCAATAAACTTCTTAACAGAACAGTCATTGGTTAGCACTCCCCACTGGCCATAAAAATCTGAGGAAAAGCAGCAAAGACCTGGGACTCTC
The DNA here is from genome assembly GCA_032273925.1 of Rhynchotus rufescens. Classification (NCBI taxonomy): domain Eukaryota; kingdom Metazoa; phylum Chordata; class Aves; order Tinamiformes; family Tinamidae; genus Rhynchotus; species Rhynchotus rufescens. The sequence goes on along the minus strand of JAVCKT010027487.1, from coordinate 14,736 downwards.
CAAACACCTCCGTGTTTCTCGGGCTGTGGGAACCCAAAGCCTCAGAATCCCTTATAAAGGTGATACGCCTAGGAACACTCTTGTGGGTGCCCAGCTGCCCAGGGCTGCTGCCTGGAGCTCTGGGCCATCTCCACCTGCTTTTAGGAAGGACAGCTCAGCTCCCTGGAAACGTGCAGGGGTATCTTTCTTCTGCCATTTTCGGCAAATGCTTTGAACATGCTGGCAAGTGCCCCTCTACCACCTCCAACAATTCTTAGGGAGCAATTTTCAACATGCAGCTCTCAGACTCAGTAGGCGACTTCTCAAGCACAGGAGAGCTGTTAACACAAGCAAGCAGCAAGTGACCAGCACACAGTCACCAGACACCCTACTCCTACCCCTCAGTACTCCCCATGGAGGGGCAGGTGCCACCTCTGCAACACGTCCAGCTCAAGCCTCCACAGTGCCCCATACCTCTGCATCTCTGCGGAGAGCCATAAGTTGGCAACAGGGGCCATGAGCTCCTCCAGGAAAGCTTTCTGCCGCTCGTAGTCCTTGAACTGGTTGCTGATGAGCACCAGGGCCTCCATAAGGGCACATTTCTCCATCTGGGTCAGAAGCAGCTCATTGGAGAGCAGCTGCTTCACGTGATTGTACAACATATCAAAGTTTGGCTGGAAAAAATAACCCAAGCAAGACAGCGTCATGTATTTGGTGTGGATGGGGCTCACTGTAGGAGGCAGGGGTACCCTTCTCTAGGCAGTCATATCTGTCACAGCAGAGACACCTCTCAAAATAGCTCTGGTCCTTTCATTTACTGTCCCAAAGTATCTTGCCCCATGTCTCAAGTGCCAGACTTGGGAGTCTTCCCCCTCTCCACTCACAGCTAGCCCAGTAAGTGCTCACGTGGTTACCACCACGTCCACAGCAGTGGCTGAGTTTCTTCCCTATCCACTCCAGTCACAACCCTGTTTTCCCAGAACTCTGTACAAGCCTCAGGAATAATTCCTTCAGCAAAGTCATCCGAAGATACTTTGGGGCAGTTGTGGGCCCTCAGCTCTTCCAGGGAGAATGGCTGCCTGGGAGGAAGGATGGGGGGTTCGGGGAGCAGGAGAATGGGACACAGAGAAAGCCACTAGGCAGTTGTTGCAAAAATGCAGACTGGAATCCCTAAATGACCTTAATCAGCATTCTCAAAACATCTTCTGTTTTATTACAATCTGCAGATTAACCTGTAGCCACAAATTGAGAGCCTCACAAAATTTCTTTGTTTAAACTGGCAATGTGCTCCCCTACCTCTAGGGCTATGCAAACACAAACACAAAAAAAAAGAAAAAGGACTTCAGAGCTATTTGGATCAGCAAAAATCAAACAAAACATTACCTGGTGGATTTTAAAAGTAAATAGTTTATGTCTGTATTTCCTAACTTCCTCAAGATAATCCAGAGATAAATATTCTCTTTCTTCTCCTTTATTCTTTTAAGTAAGAGAAGAAAGTCTGCAGATCAGTCACCACTAACATCTTCAGCTAAGGAATCAGCTGCTATAAATGACAAAACCAAAACTCAGCAAATGTACCCCTAAAACTGTCCCAGTGCTGCCTCTCTCCTCCCTCTCTCCTTTGGATCTAACTCGTTTCAACTCCTCAGGCAGGAAACCACTGAAATGTGGTGGGTTGTCAGTGGGGGGAAATAAATCACTTTGTTGCCATTTATGCAGGAAAAGTATTTCCTTGAAATAAAATAGGGCCACAGCCAAGAAATTAGCAATCTCACAAATAAGCTGGAACTGAAGCGAGGCTGCTGAGGAGGGCGTGGATTTACCTACCAGGACGAGCTGGGGGTAATCCCGGCACATCTTGATGATGGAGGAGCACGCGTGTCTCCTCACGTTCTTCACTGCTCGCGTTCGAGGAGCCTGGACAGACATAGCAAACTTCAATGCAACAAAACAAAAGGTTCAGACAAATGCAGAGGATCTTCCAGGCACAAATCCACCACATGCAAGTTTTATTTTCTGCACTGTTGAGTGCAGATCAGAGAAACAGCTCCAACCCCTCCCTCTGCCCCCAGGCAATGCCACGGCAGTGGCCAGGCCCCTAGGCTGCGCTCCAGCAGCCAGCGGGCCGGCCACCTAGGCACTCATCCTGCCACCCATCCGGGCTCTTACCAACTACAGCAAGACTCTGGGCGTCCCCGCAGCAGCTGGCAATGTCACAGCTGCCCTTTACCACCAGGAAAACCAAGCACAGAGCAGTATGAGCAGCTACCAACGAATGCACCTCTCAGGAGGGCCAGCACAGAGCTGGGTGCCAAGCGCATGGGCCTTACAGATGTGCCTGGTGCTTTCTAAGCTTGGCAGCCAAGCACAAGAGGCCCTGCCCACGGACAAGAGAGCAACTGTCTTTAGACCTGCCCTTCCCAGGTGTGGGACTAAAGATAAGAAGCTTGCTACAGTGGAGTCTTCAGACTATGAGTTTAAAACAGAATATAACTGGATCCAACCATTACAGCATATAACAAGAGAATAACTCAGACCTACCTTACTTTCTTCTATAAC